>SWKW01000107.1:0-119957 GCA_011058865.1 Didymella keratinophila | reverse complement strand
AGAGAGAGGTTAGAGAGAGAGAGGTTAGAGAGAGAGAGGTTAGAGAGAGAGAGGTTAGAGAGAGAGAGGTTAGAGAGAGAGGTTAGAGAGAGAGTATATTTATATAAGAAGAGGGTTAATAATAAACTTTTATAGCTAATTAGTTATAGTATAAAAAAGATAAAGTTCTATATAAATAGACTGTTTTACCTAAATATGTAGTGTAACCTTACTCTAGCAGTGTTTTTAACACTACAGCAGTACCCCAGTGTACGGAGAAGATTAGCATGGCCCCTGCGCTAAGGATAACACGCTCAATCGAGAGAAGCCACCATCTTTTTTGCATGTTCGAGTCACGCTTGGGACCCTGAGCCTTGGTACAAGTGTGTTCTTTTTGTATCCTTCTAGCTGACCCTGGTTATTTACTTGCTCCATGATCTTTACACTGAACTTCTCGTCTCTGCGACTGAATGTACACGGAGCCTCATGCCGCCATCAGTACCTTGTATCTCACCTAGAAAGCGCTCGAGCGTTCTGATAAGGTATGGAAGTCGAGTCCAAAACCATGGTTGATGTTTGTCTCTGAACTTTTCTGTAGCTGTGTCCTGATTCAACACACTACGAACCCCGGTTCCAACAATGTCCAACCAACTTCCGAACTTCAAGTTATATCTCACAATGTATGTGCTCTCACCTCTGTACCTGCCGCCTCTCTATCAACGTTACTTGAAAGTTGAAAACAAGTCTCAGAGCCCCCAATCCCAGCTTCAAAGTCAACCCATACAAACCTCCATGCACCTCGAGCCAAATCCAACAAGCTGCCAACATGGCCGTCACGTTCGAACTCCCATCTGACGACCACAACGGTCCTCAATTCTCTCGCCTGCGCCGCTCGCTTTTGCCTCATCCGCGCGCAATTCCCGCCGCGCCAGAAAGAATTTGGCCAAGGCCATTAAGGCTGTCAAGAACCGCTTCAAGTTTCCTCGCGGAGCCGTCAAGCACTGGCTGCTCTTCCGACCGCGCCACTCAAACATCTACCTGCACCGATATCCAGCTCGTCAACAGTGTGCCCTGAAGACCTCTGGGGTGAAGGTCGGGAATGAGTACTTCCATCAGACTGGACTATGTTCGCAGAATGTTCAGCAAAATGTGATGAAGGCCTCCAGCTCTGATGAGGTTGATGTTAGGGCGTACGATTTGGGAGTTGACATGTCCGAGGAAGAGATCAAGAGTATGCTTCAGGAGAAGGGTTGGGTCGAGAACGGGTTAGCGAAGGATGGGGGAGCCTGTGCCTGGTAAAAGACGTGAACGCCACCAGGGCTCGGTATTGATCTCAGTTCGCTTTCGCGAAATGAAGATAGGTACTGGAAACAGTGCAAAGTAAGCGGTTGTAAGCACAATGAATGCAGCTGGTGTTCACATTTGTCACCATTCCCTGTATGCTCTACTTGAGCAGATTGTGATCAACCACCCTTCCGTGTCCAGTCAGGGGGACCCCTCTGAGGAGCCTTGCCTCCCACCGTCCTCCAACTACCCGCCTATCGCCTCTGCTTTGCTTTCCCTCTTTGATCGCTTTGGTCGAGACTTTGATATGCTTTGCTGTGAACCTCCTTGGTCGACTTGATCAGATTGTGCGTGCTCGGCGTTGCATTGCGCGTGGACTGATTCTGAATTTGTAGATTCTTTGACGTGTTCCGATTCAACAAGTCGTAAAGTACGCAAGTAGTCGTCGCATTCTGGCCGATCACAACCGCTGTAAAGATGTTTCGAAACAGCCAAGACATTCGCCGGGGCCGGTCTGTCAGGTAGCATGGGCTGCCGCGCGGTGCCTGTGTGCTCACTGTCTTCCTGATCTGGCTGCGATGATACCGTGTTGATATTGTGATGCAGGCTCGTTGGTGAGGACTTAGAAATATCCACAACCGTGCCGCTTTGTTGGCGATCATCGGTGGTCTTGTCACTTGGGAGGCAATCGTCATCAATGTGCTCGTCTTCGCTGCGGATGCTACCGCCCTTGGCACGAAAGGCGTGCATGTTGCTCGGACAATCTCTAAGTTTTCGAGCGTCGTCTTGACCAACTACGATGGGCTCTGAAGCGGCCGCGCCCCTGATGTTATCCTCGGACGAGTCATCAGAGATTGTGTCTGCACCGCTCGAGGAACCCGGCCATGCTTCCTCTATGGTGGTCGAGCATACGGGTTGTTCAGGCGAAGGGGACGATGCGCTATTGCCTTCTCCAACAATGCTGGCAGTGGAGAGCTCGTCCGCTCCTCTCGCTATCATGGCTGATATGTACGATCCACACCTTGGCCATGACAGACACCTTCGAGGTCTTCGTGGGTTACCGGATGTTGTATCGTTTCGGCTGTGCTCGTCTACAGAGGAGTGCGGCAGAGTGCTTGCGAACACATCTAGAGGTTCCGTTACATTGTACACTCCAGGAGACGTCTGGACAGGATCTGGGACTTGATCAGCCTTGCAAAGTTCCGGGAAAAATGTAGTGTACCCCATGCCTTCGTCCAGTCGTGGCACACGTTGCCTGCAACGGCGTCCAACTTAGCCACCAGCTGCTCTCTACACTCAGCGAGCGCCGTGCAAGCGTCATTGGATTGCCGACGGCATTCTTCCGCCGCCAAAAACGACTTGGTTGCCTTGTCCATGAGCTCGATGACTTTGTGCCGCAACCTGGATCTCTGTGTGCCCGTCGAACGTGTGAGACAAACCATTCTCCACACAGCTAATCCACAAAGCCTCTGCTTCTCGTTGTCTAGGCTCTTCTCGTTGTCCATCAGGCAGTGCATCTTGGAACAGAGTTGATTGCACTCGACCTCGCAAGGTGCGCGCTAAGCATCGAGTTGGTCTAATCCAAACCAGTGGGTTGCGTAGGGAAGAAGATATTGTTGGGGTTGCCGTGTGGTTTCGACATGATAGTCCACGGGTTGTTTGCTCTTTGAAGAAACGCGATAACGAATGTTGTGTCTAAGCTGCGGGTTTAGTGAGAGAACTCACAGTCAACGTTGCGTTCCAGAACAGATAGAGTCCCGTGTGGACCTGCCCGTCCATTGGTCAGGAGTGGGCAAGCTCTGTCCTTTGTTGGGATGCTAGAGCTTTCCGCATGTCGTTACTTCAAGTGCAACCCAGTTCAACATGCAGGAACTTTTACTGTATCTTGTTAACAGAGCTTCCGTCGTTGTTGCTGACTGACTCATACCAATGGCAAGGTGAGGTGAAACTAGGTTTATACACACGACTGCGCTCCTGCCTCCACAGTTGCAAGTGACCACTTCGACTACACGTTACAACACAATACTGTTGTCAACGCGCCCTGGCTGCATCGCCATCGTCAGGTGCTATCACACTAACACATGCGCTCGCTACCAGTTCTTTCCACTCACCATACATTCGTCTGGTCAGCGCCATGCCCATATTTTTGTCGATCGAAGGAGTCATGATGAACGGCGAGAGCAACAACAGCTCACGAACCGCAACTTGTGCGTTTCTTCGGCAAGGCTTCCACCCGCCGCCTTTGCCTGGGACCATCACCCATGTCTCGTGCGAGCCTTCGAAGAACACTGTAGGGTTGACGAGTCCGCCAGCCTGGTGAAAGGGGCCGCTGACTGGAGCGAACGACGTAGATTACCATGGACTAGGCAGGCTGAGAAGCGGAGTGCGCGCGTATCGACATTGAGATCTGCAGTTTCGAATGGCACACGAGAACACACTTACACGGGGTCCCCTGGGCAAGTGCGAACAACACTCGTTCTTTGTTCCCCGCGAATCATGCTGTACGTTCAGAGTTCGGATCAGACAGGAAACGCTGCACACGCTGCTGGCATCTGCAAGATATGCTGCACGTCCACCTGTTCGCACCCAAACCCCTGGGCCAGCCTTCGGCGTCGACGTGGCATCTGGATTCATCTATTGCAATGTCATAGTTGCCTGAGGCCCTGGCTAGGTTATGGTGTGCATCTGATGGCCAGGCACCGTGTCATCAATGCCGAATTAGCTCATGCCGATGCCGATTCGAGCTGCGGCAACCACGCATAATGAGGAAGAAGCGGTGACAGTCTGAGTATGAAGTAATGGGCGGTCGCACACATACGATCAGGTGTTACACATGCCCGAATCCGCATTGATGGACGCTCTGTGCATCTCTGGATAGCTCAGAGCAGCACGACAAGCACCAGTTCGAACCATCTCGCCCGTCGGACCGAGCTTTCATACGGCCCGGTTTGTGTCGACTAGTCCAGCAACCGGCGAATGAAGAGAAAGATGGTGGGCCTCGACGCTAGCAACCATACTGTCGGTATATGGTGGCTCGCTCGACGCTCGAACAGGCACTCTGTGATCGGAGGAGCGCGAGAAAGGCGGTTTTCGACCCAGCCATCAGGTCTGTCCTCCCTCGACAGGAGCACCAGAGCAGCCCGGCATAGGCGGCAGGCGGGCGATGCATCCTGCTGTGCATGCTGTGCAGCCAGCGACGCTGTAGCCATTATTGGCACGTCTGTGGGGGTCCCGAGGGCACTCCTCGAGGGTTGCTGATCACCAAGCTCAGAGCCCTGGAGCCAACTCGCCAGCCGCGAAGGGTCAAGCAGACGTCGAATCGAGCAGGCGCCGGCGCGTGTGGGCAGCCCGGCACTTGGGCAGCTCGCCGTCACACGTCTGCACCGCGCTGCAACAACCCCAGCGCTTGCGGGCAACCGCAGCGTGTCGCCCATCACCTGAAGAGCCGGACTCATGTCCAACCGCGCTGCTGCTGGCTCGAGGGCTGTTGCAAGAGACTTGGTGAATGGCAGGCTTCCGTCTGCAGCGCTGATAGGTCGGGGGAGTGCTAGCTGCATACCGCTGCTGGGATGGAAGCACGACCATTCATGCTTGGCGCGCATTCGATCCCGCCGCGCTGGACAGCAAAATCTCGGTCGGTCGCTCAAGGAGAGCCATGTTTCTTGTCTCTTTGTCCATTTCGTTTCGATGCCAGCCTTGCGCGGACTGTGTGTGAACCCTCAACGCTACGATTAACGGCCGCTGTTTGTTTACTTTGCAATATCACGGCCGCATCCCTTGACGTTCAGCACAAGCACCACTGCCCGGTAGCTCCACCCGCCGAGCTGCACCCTGAGCGTTCCCCTCACGCGGCGATCGCCAGCCTCGTCGTGTCCGTTGACCCTCGCTGGTGAGCGCCCTACCGGCCACCCTCCCACTGTGCCTGCGTAGACGGTGCTGTGAATATCGCCAGCGCTGTGCCTGCCTGCCCCCGGCCACGGCTCCCCCAATGGCCCTGCTGAAGCGCGACTCCGCTGCCCGCGACGCGAAACCGCGCGACGCCGACGCCTCGCCTCTGGCCCGCGTCATGCGCGAGTTCGAGCAGCTCGTGCTAGACTTTGAGAGCGGCCTGCAGCGCTCGCTCGAGGACCCCCGCGCCGCCGCGCAGCACAGCATGAGGGGCTGGTGCAGTGAGGACGTCCGGCGCGAGGCCTGCCGCATGGCCATCACCGACCTCAGCGACAAGTACACCCGCAAGCACATCCGCCGCTCACTCAATGCCGCCGAGTCGGAGGGCAAGCGCGTTGAGGAGCAGCTGCACGCCCTCTCCTTGTCCGCGAGCCCCGACGGCGACGACGAGCTCGGCATACACAACGGCTACTTCCGCCTGTACTCGACCGAGCTGTTCGACCTGCTCGGCCAGCCCACCGATCTGCGCTTCGGCACCCTTCGTTTCCACAAGCACGACACCACCTCTGTCTACGACGAATCCCCGTCCGCCGGCGTAACCGTCGAGCTTGCCCTCAACAACTCCTTCTTCGTAGCCGACTCTGAGGAGACACTACCTTACCACACCTTCCGCATGCCCACCGCCCCATCATTACAGAACAGGGGCATCCTCAGTCGAGATCCTGACGATGATGGTGCCTTCCCCGACTTCGACTCGTGGCTGCTGTTCACATTCCTCGGCAACGGCTGCATAAAGCTGGAGGTCCCCATCGAGATGTGCGCCCATGTATACGGCGGCCGTCTGCGAGGGCGGGAGAACGAAGAGGTCACCTTCTGGGGCTTCTTCGTCGACGATGACATTGATTCATAGCGCGTCTTGGCTTTGCTTGCAACGGAGTTGCGGATTGGACCGTAGACTGGGGTTTGGCTTTGGAGTTGGGCGCTTTGGGACGGCCTGCGAGCCTTACCGACAAGAGTGTCTGCACATGCACTTACGACTTACGAATTTCCTTGACATCATATCATACCTTGTCTTCTTCAGCCTCTGTACGATGCATCCTCTATCATTGCGCATTGGTTCGACATACTCTTCACATCCATATTCTACTGTAGGCTAGGGCGGCATTTTGCATAGCATTGCTTCTTTTCAAAAGGCGGAAAAACAGAGGTAGATGGTAGATAGGCAGGCATGGACACGCGGTGTGCACAGTACGGGATCTCGAATTGTACGTCTCGATAATGGTAGAGTAAATGAACGAATCAGAGACGGCGGATCATCTTCGGCACTCGCACCTCCATCACATTCCCTCACTTGACACTTCCCAAAAATCTTCCTACGACTTGCAAACAGCCACACAACATTCACACCATGGCTTCAGCTCTTCCAACAAACACATCAGCGTCTGCCGCACCCGCTGCTCTCGCGCCAGCTCAGCTCGGCAATTTTCGCGATGTGAACAATAGGGACTCAGACGCCAGCGACACGGACCAATCAGACGCGAGTGGGCGGAGCCTCTCACCAACGCGGCAAGGGCTCTCCAAGACCAAGAAGAGGAAGGAGCGCAGGCAATTTGGCGCATTTGCAGACGAGCTGGGAGACCTGCTAGGCGCTGCGTTTCAGAACAAAGACGAGCAGCGGCCCACTGGGTTGGCTGCGAGCGCTCATGCAGGTACGCTCTGAATGCACACTGGTACAGCGATGACAACAATAATGCCCGTAGCTATACCATTGCCGCCGTCGAAAGGGGAGAGTTTTGTAAGGTGGCTGACGTTGCATGCAGCGAGTACGACGGATGGCGATCTTGAAATGCAGATCGAGCCTACGTCGACAGGGCCGAAGATGTGTGAGTAATTTTCCATTACATCGCCATACCATGGACTTGCTTATTCGCTTTTCATACGCGCAGGTATCTGACTGAGTGCAGCAAAACGCGCGCGTCAAAACATGGAGCGGGCGCAGGCTCGCAGACTAGCCAAGGAACAGTCGAAGATGGTGACTGCAGAACAGCAAAAAGTCGCTGCTGAGCGGAGAGGCATGACTATTCAGCAGCATCGCGGACAGAAGCCGGACGGTATCAAGAAGAACGGCAGTGATGCGACGAAGAAGAGGAGGTCGAGACAGGCGAGGGAGAAGTTGAAGAAGAAACTCGAGCAGGCGAGTGCGATGGACATTGACTAGTGCACGATTATATGAACATCACGGATACTAATGAGCAAAAGAGCCTGGAATTTATCATAATTCGTGCTCGACCATGATTATCGTCTACTTGAACCCAGCAGACATAGGCCTCCTTGACGTCCAACGCAGTCTCGATCGTCTTCATCTAGAAGCCCGTGGGCTTTAGGTATTTCGCGGCCAATTCTGAGGGTATAGCAGTTGCTTCCCTTTCGGTTCGACCGGCATGCCCGTGGGGTCTGGGTACTTTGGGCCTGAGCTCTAAAATATAGCATTCGCAATCCTATCACTCCGACCGGGGTATGCCTGCTCAACTTCCATTGTCGCCTTGACGCGAGCATTGAAGTCACTGCCGTCTTTGAACGATCGAACAACTTTATTGAGGTCGTACAGTAAGCTCTCCTTCAGCATGGGGAAAGCGTCTTCGTGAAGCGAGGGAAATGTTGAAACATCCCGGCGGTATTCCTGTTCCCACGTGTTGACCGCCTCTTGCAGGATCTCACCAGCCAGCATTGGCAGACCAACCTTTAGCTCGAAAATGCCCCAGATGGCGCCGTATCTACTTGTAAGTCTTTGTGGAAGTCCAAGGAATGCTGGGCGACAACCTGATATGTGTAGTCTTGGCATCGATATTTGCCGTCTTTCTTTTTCCCGAAGGATGCCATATAGTCTGCCAAAGTATATAGAGTTTCGTTAATGCCCATCTGGGGGCCGGCAAGGTCGATGATCCATTTCCCGCTCGATGCGTACGATTCTATGCGGAGGACCTTGTGTCTCACGCCGGGCCGGTTCGCTCTCGGAGCAGCTGCTGAAACCGTGGTCACTGTGTATGGAACTTCGCACGGATTGACTTCGATAATGTCGAAATCGACTCTGATTTTTATATCTTGTCAGTCGGTCGTTGATGATCAGATGAAGTGTTCCGCACTTTCCAAGAGTTTCTGGATGAGGACGGTCAGGCACGCGTAAGCCTCGTCACATGCATCCGCGGTGAGGAGTGCCCGCTTGGCCTGCTCATTAGCAGCCACCAAATGGTGTGGAAAATCCGTGAAATACTGTCTCGAGATGTTATCAGTACCTATGTGAGCCACCAAAGAGTTGTCATCGATGTCGACCGAGAAGACGTCCTCAGACCAGATATTCTCGCGGAAGAAGATGAAGTCTGTATGAAGGGTGTCTGCCACACGTCGAAGCTCTCGTTCGATCTGAAATCCATACAAGTAGTCCTGTGCTCGTGCAGATCTTTTCTTCGACAGTCATCGTTGCAATAGTTGACTTGGCCGCAACGAACACACAAGTTGATGGTGGGTGTCCCGCAACCGCTGCAGTTCATGTTTAGTGAAGTCAGCGCTGCCAGATAAATCTCGGCATGGTCACGTACTTATTAGTGGAGATGATTGTTGTTTGTGGATGAAGCTTGGATTGCTCGTATCACGAGGAGAACGCAAGCCACTTTGTCATGCGGAGGCTTAAAACATTGCACAAAAGAAGATTATCGAAATTGCAAAAGAAGCGTAACAACGAGACCTCTCACAGTAGGGACGAGATCGAAGGTAAAGAGCAATTGTGTGCGCCCCACACGAGAGGCTGGAAGGCAAGCGCCACCACATGCCTACATTGACCACGTGTGAAGCGGTGCTTCAACGAGCAAAGCGAAACCACTGAAACCACGCAAGAAATTTGTGTTTTGTAATATTAGAGGCATGGAGTTCAGATTTCTACTCAGAGCGACCTCGCTCGATTCGGTCCTCACTACCATCTTTCCAAAAGACACAGCCATTTGCATCCTATGAGTTGTCACCAAGTCCTGAACGATGATTGTGAATCTCCGCCAGACATCGACGCGCTTTGCGGAAATATCGTTACCGCCTTTTTCATACTCTCACCCGGATGCAAGCCCTCATACGCTTGCATTGCCTTCATGTCTCCACGGAAATCTCCCTCCTTGAACAAGCGCACGGCTTGGTCAAGCTCACTAGGTGGCTCCTGATGCCTCTGTTCGAACTCATCGTCAGTCAAAAATAGAAGTGTCGTTACATCTTGACGTAATTGCTCCTATGCATCGACGGCCTCCTGCAGCTTCTTACTAACTCGAAGGGGCAGGCCCCGGAGGACACTGGGGCCACCGGTTATCGCGACCATATCGGCGACCTTCTTTGCGTACTCGTCCAAGGAGACCGTCTTAAGGACTTGCTTCAAGAAGGAACTTTCGTACTGCTTCCAAGCACAGGCATCTTTGTTGATACCATATTGCTCCTTCCCGAGCAAAGTCTCAGTAATGATTTTGTACAGGACTTCTTTGAGCTCGACGGATACGATTTCGAACTCCACGGCGACGTCTGACTGCTGTCAGCTGGTATTGATGCACAGGACACACTGCAAGCCTTACCTTGCAGCAATTTCTCGACAAGCTTCTGCAGACAAACACAGCTCACCTCGCAGTTATTAGCAGACAGCACTGCTTGCTTTGCCTAAATGGTGGCACCGACGGAGTGATCAGTAAGTCTGGCAAACCATTGCGAGGTATTCACGCCGAGATGTAGTACGGAGTGGTCAGTCTTGGTTTCAACCTTTCTAATCAGTCCATTCCAAGTATTCTCACTGAACGCGAGGTTAGCTGCGTGCAAGACGCTCGCCGCACGCAAGATCTGTTTCTCCAATACTGCGGTGTCGTAGGTCAGTTGGCGCTGGGCTGGAGATTGACCCCGACAGTGAGCCCGACAGTGGTCGCGACAATAGGAGAACAACTCGCAATCTCCACACTTGTGTATTGCCGGCTTGCTGCATTTTACACATATGTCTTTGAATAAGTCGTTCGTATGTCGTGCCGCGGTCTCGCCCGTGTCGTCCGAGGACAGATCACCTGGAGGGCTCATGTTGACGAGTCAACCTGACAGGAGATTACTCGGTGAGAACCGTAAGCTGCTGAACAGCAAAGATAAAGGAACCGATGTTTGCGTCCAAGCAGCTCGAGCGCATCACGAGGCTTGCTACAGGCCCTCCTCTCATCTGAATCGACAAGCTCATACCTATGGCACTAAGAAACAAGCTCAACGACAAAACTACGCCCATGCGCCGGACGTGGAAACTCAATGCCATGGCAACACCTAGCCAACAATCACGAGCCTGCTGCCTTTGTGGACTCCTCTTAGACATTAGTGAATCAAGCAGTACTCATAATGCATGGGACTAGATTGAAGACTTGCAAGCTCGGTCAATGAAAGGCTCTTGACAGGCTTACACACTAGCACACTTATACTACTCGGGGGGATGACGACCGCCTTCAAGTCATCGTCGAACCTTGCGTCATTGATCGGAAGAAGGGAAAGCGACCTGATCGGCTAGAAGCAAGGGCGAATTGAGGAACAGAAATGATAACAATTCAACTGGAGCCAGGTTGTTTAAGGTGCAAAAATATAACTCGAGAGGTGGTTTCAGGATTGTAATGCCATATGGTATGGTTCGGTCAAGCCACGGAGCGACAATATCGTTTCGATGCCTTCGAATTGTCGCACTTGCTTGTATTGATACTATCTGTCGCCATTCCGTACCCATACCAAAGAAATTGTGTCGAACTGCCGATCATAGGATATCATGTCATACTAAACCAAGAGAAAGCCTCACCGTTACGCACCCACCCCTCGTTTCACCCTGACAGCAAGATCCTACCCACTGACAGCACTGCTCAGCACCTTCGCAGCAAGACTGCTCAACAATCTCGCCTTGTCCGCCTGCGGCATCTCCTGGAACACGGCATAAACACTCTTGCCCTTCGCATCCCTCACACTCCCCAGCCTATTTCCTGCAACAGCCCCCGCGACCATACCCGGGAAGTTCGCAACAATGAATCCCATAGCCCCTCCACTCAGCCCACCCACCACGCTCCAGAACTTGCCCGTCGGACCGGCATCCTGATCAGCCATCCCCTCTTCTCTCAACATCTCCTCAAAGATGCCACCAAACTGCTCTTCAGAGAACTTGTTGTGAGTCTCCTCCGTGTTCCCTGCGGGCTTGTCGCCGCCAAACCCAAACGCACTCCACGGGAAGCTTCCGAAATTGAAGCCTCCTGCGCTCGCGCCCGCGCCCTGTCCGGACGCCATGTGCGGGATCTCTTCCTCCCAGTCGTCGTCTGGCGTCGTCGTGCTGCCCGTCCAGTTGTTGTATGTGCGTGCGGCGTCGTACTCGCGGCGGCGCGTGGGGTCGGAGAGGGTGTAGTATGCATCGTTGATGGCTTGGAAGCGCTTTGTGCGGGCTGCGCGCTCCGGCGAGTCGGCGGGGACGCGGTCGGGGTGGTGCTTCAGGGCGGCTTTTTTGTAAGCGTCACGGATTTGTTGTTGGGTAGCTTTGGCGTCGACGTCGAGGATCTTGTAATAGTCTTGCGCTGCTGGGCAATGTCAGTGAGATGCCGCTGTGTGAATGGAGAGGACCTTACCCATAGTGGGCGGCGTGAGCTTGGTTTGCGGGAAAGAGGATCCGATATAGGGGGAGGGAAAGTATTGTATTAGGAGAGGCGGGAGCTAAGATTGTGGCATGTTTCGCGCAGGCAGCGAAGTGGGCGCTCAAAGGCAAGGTGGTGTTGCGCGTTTATCGAGTGACGTAGTGTTCCAAACGCGGGCTCCAGCCACTCTGGCTTCAATTTCACATGAACGAAAACCAAACTCACAACGCGAAGTAAGTGTGCATAGAATTGGTATCTTTGTGATTTCGAATTACGCGACGTCGCTTTTGACGTTTCTATCCTACACGCTTGAAAAAAAGCCACTTTTTTCGCCAACTGTTAGGTAGCATGGAGCACACACAGGCCTTTATCTGGCGCGGCTCTGGGCCTTGGTCTTGCGCTTTCTTGTCTCGCCGTTGATATTCTGAGCGGTCGCAGACTGGAGGGCAGCCTCCTCTTCGGGCAGGTCGGAGGTCTCCATGAGAGGCTCGTCGATAAGCTCCTTCTTTCCAAGGAAACGGCCAACGGATTGGTTGTAGGCAAATTTGGGAAGCTTGAAGAGAACAGTGTCGAAAACTGTAGGCGCAGGCTCCTCATCAGGCTATTGTTTGTCAGTCTTTAATCAAGTCATCCAAGACTAGGAGATGACTTACGTCAAGCAGAAATTCGCCCTTCATGCCATCCTCGGTCTCCTCCTCGAGGAAGACATTGCCAACCGAGTCAACGATCAACACCTTACCATTCTGTCCCACAATGCGTCTCTTAGCGCCCTGTGGACCAGAGATGAGCTCTGCTTCCTTGGGCGTGCTGATACCAGCAGTGCGAGCTTTCTTGGCAACGGCGGGCTTCTTGCTGTTCTTGCGCTGGTCTTTCTCCCAGGCGCGCGCCTCCTTGCGATTCCTAGGAATGAACTCGGGCTCTTTCTCTTCCTCTTCACCATTGTCGAATTGTTGCGAATTGACAGGAGCAGCAGCAGCATCGACGCCAGGGATGCCCTGAATGGCAGACTCGTCGCCCCAAGCGGTCTTGCGTGCGTGGCGAATGTAGCGCTCAACGAAGGCCTTGCGTTGCTTCCAGCTCATGTACAGAGCAAAGTAGTGGACACCACCACCAATGACAATCAGAACGCCGAGGAGAACGGAGCCGAGGCCAGGACGGAAGCGATCGTAGTAGTAGCCAGAGCCCTTCCAGGCGGGGAAGCCATTCCTCAAGAAGTGGTCGTAGCGCTCGCGCTCAGGGCCCTTGAGGATGTTTGCAACAACAGACAGTTTCTGGTATCTGGCAGTGACCTTCTTCATGTGCGCATCGATTTCCTTCTTCGAGGGACCCTTGCTGGACTTGACACCAGGTGTCTTGCCCTCTTTGCCAGCCTTCTTAGCATAGTTGGCGATGAAGATCTTGCGCGCCTTGTCGGGGTGCAGCTCGCGGCCTCTCGTTCGGTAGGCTTTGGTCAATTCGTCCTGGTTGGCACTGGGCTTGACACCGAGCATGTCATAGAAGGTGACATTAGCACCCTCAGACTTGATGACTTCGTCGCGCAGACGGAAGATTTCGTGGTCTATGCAGTGGGATGTTAGCTAATCTGCATCGTCCTTACGCACGTTGGACGCCTGTGTGGGGATGCGTGTAAGGCGTAGTATGCCCAGGGGAAATATTTGTTAGATATCTCCGCGGTCAGCGGTGTTACGTACCCTCTTTCGACCAGGCAGCAACAAAGGCCGCGAAGATGCCCAGCAGCAGGGCAAACACGGCAGTGGACCTCATGGCTGTTGATGTTGGAGGGTCAAACTTCAAGTCCGAGTTCAAGACAGATCGCGAACTTTACAAGCAACGGGAAAGTATAGTGGCCTGTGCGTCAGTAGCGCGGCGAACCGCTGGAGACTGGAAGGGGACCAATTGCAAATCTGGACCCCAAAGACCGGTGAGGACGGGGTACAGGTGTAGCTATAGATACTAGACGTGTAGGCAGACCGCTGTTTCCTCTCCTCCCAAACTCTTCATCTCAAGTCTGCCCGCACAGCTCTTTTTGCCTCCAACATGCTTCCAAGTGTCCTCATCACGGGCACCTGAGCGAGCCGGACTAGGAAGCCGTCGGGGCGCATTGTGGCTCAGCGCGCCGGTCCCTTATTTTGGATCGCCGCCTATCCGCAACCAGTGTCCAACAAAAGTTGCGACACGTACTCCTTAGGTGCACTCCCCTTCGCTCCGCCCACGCTCATTCCACAGCCGCATCAGCATCGCTCTTTCCTTTCGCACTCGTCGCATCTGTAAGGCAGCCACTTTCTTGAAATACAGCGTTCTTCTGCATTGTTCAGAGGCCACATCTGCACTTTCCCAACACAATCATCATCCAATCCAGGCACGCGCAACCACCACTAACAATGACTTCCCCTGCAGAACGCGAAGAACAACACCACACCCTCATCACCCCCGACGTCTCTCAGACCAACCACACCCAACCCACTACACAGTCCCACAACCCTTTCGCTGCCACCATGTCGCGCTTCAATATTCCCATCTCCGCCCTGACGTCCAGGATGGACCTCCAGGGGCGCTTCGACGGCATCCGCTCCACCTCGGTTTCGTCGCGCTTCGCCAACTTGAAGCCCATTAGCGAGTTCCTCGACTTCAAGCGCATCTCGAAGCCCGCCAATTTCGGTGAGGCGCAGGGCCGCATCAACTACAACCTGAGCTACTTCTCCAGCAACTATGCTGCTGTCTTTGCTATGCTTAGCATCTACAGCCTGCTTACCCATTTGCTGCTGCTCTTTGTCATCATCTTCGTCATTGGAGGCATGTACGGCATTGGCAAGCTCGAAGGCAACGACCTCCAGGTCGGCTCCTGGCGCGCGACTACTTCGCAGCTCTACACCACCTTAGCCATCATTGCCATTCCCCTTGGGTTGTGGTCTTCGCCGTTCTCTGCTGTTCTATGGCTTATCGGTGCCTCCGGTGTCACCATCATCGGTCACGCTGCATTCCTTGACAAGCCCATCGAGTCAGCTTTTTCCGAGGAGGCGGTCTAGGTGGTCGGCCGCGAACTCCTCATGCTTCGCCCCCATGGGGAAGACCATCAGGGGCTGTGGGGAGATACATGGAGGAAGGGGAAGACTTATATAGATTTCAGGATGTGGGCAGTGATATCGAAATGACCGGCGTTAATATAGAACATGGATACCAGCAAGCTTCGAATGGCAAGCAACTTCTCAAAAAGGACGACCTATACTTCAACGACATGGATATACGAGCATGGGAACGAAGGACGGCAGCGCTCGGTGGCGCATCCTCCAGCAGGAACGACCGCGGTTACCAGGAAGATGAGGGCTACTACGACGATTCCGGAGGACCCATGTCTGCAGCTGAATACGAAGAAATGCTTTTCCAACGCGTTCTCGACAAGATCAGACTTGCACGAGCAGCAGACGTTCCTGATGTGCAGCTCACACCGGAGGAGCTGGATGCGTACCAGTCCAAGCTTCATGGCACAAGGTCGCCTGCAGCGCGTCCGTCACGAAGTCCTCGCTCTTCGCCTATTAATGATTTCATGAGTGTCTCGAACGCCAGCACGACCAGCAAGAAGGGCTCACACAATTCGCGGAGCAAAAAGGATCAGCAGAGATCATCGATGTTCTCATCCAAATCAAAGAAGGAGAAAGAAAGGTACAGCAGCCGCAAACGCGCTCCTTCGAACGTATCCAGTGCTCCACCGCCCGGCTTCATGATTCCCGGGCTAGACGGACAGCCTATCTATACACCCATCAACGCCTATCAGGGAAGCCTGGCCCGCGATCCAATAGCACCACCGCAGCCCACTTCTCGACCGATTTCGAACAGTGAGCAGCCTGCAATGCCTACACGCCGTGCTCTAACAGATATGCCTGGAGCCTTTCCCGGCGCTCTTCCTACCTCGCCACATCTGTACCGCCCAACCACCCCTCTAGAGATATCTCATCCTTCTCCACGAGATCTAGCGCCTGCCTTCGACGACCTGGGTATCAGTACGCAACCTAGCTCCAAACGCTCTTCCAAATCCTCGAAGTCCAAGACTGCGCCTGTGGAGCCCTACCAGTACCACAACTTCAGCTCATCGTCCTCGGCGCAGTCGAGTCCTAAGCCAAAGTATACACGCAGAGTGTCGAGCGCGGAGAGCAGCTACACCGCCATGCCACGCCGTGTCCCTGTGCCGTCCCGTACGACAGCTCAACCCAATAACTTGGACGCAAGCCTGAGCCCGCATGCGGCGGGTCTGAGAGTTGATCGAGTAGCTACTCCGGGCGATGAGGACGTTGTGCTGCTGGATGTAGACGCTCAGACTGATAGTGGAAAGTCCGTGAAGCGCAGTAGGAAGCGGGGGTCTGGAAGTGGTGGCGGCAAAGAGGAGAAGGAGAAGAGGAAGAGCGGAAAGGGGAAGACGCGATCGTAGGCCCTCTGAGTTTGTACATCTGAAGTCGATGCAAGTTTGCATTGATGGGCCTTGCAACTTGAGTTGTACTACAAAACATGCAATGACTTTTTGACTGGTTGCAACAGTGTTCCTTCTCAATCCTTCAGGTGCGTGTTTTTCTATGTGCCAGGTCCCAAGTGCGTGCTTCTGCTGCTGCGCATGGCCGTAGTGACGATGAGGTAGAGCGACTGAAAGAGCTAGAGACTGTGGACCATAGGTGTCGGCGCTTCGATGTTCAGCGGGGCCAGATGTGTGGATGGCCTTCCATCTCAGGTTAGTGTGTACCATCCTACTACCCACACCGCTGATTCTCGGCAGCTCTCGTACCAGAAGGTGCAAGTCAGCGTAGGACAAGATTCTTGTGGGATTCCAAAAGTGTGAGACAGTTGGTGGAGATTGACATCTAGGATATTTACTTTATATTTTGCCACATTTCCATCAAGCATTCTTGGTGAAAGGGTATCATAATTGCCTTCCAAGCAATTGGCCCGGGTTCGAGTCCCGGAGAATGCATAGCTTCTATCTTGCTGATCCACCAACCCTCCGTTGCGAGGCGCCCTCTTTTTGCTACGGTTTTGGAGGTGCAGAGTGTTTTTGACGTTAGTCAGCGCTAGCGTGGCGTTCTGGCAAGCCGAGACCACGTTTTCCTGGGGGCACACGTGCGAGATGACGCGGGAACTGCCGTCTTGTTCAGCGGAACCTCACTCTGACACCGCTACGGATAAGTCTATAAAGGTGCACGCCAGGGCTCAGTATGAACTGATTGCTCATTTCAGGATTTTTTTAGCGCCTACAAATGCAATTGTCCTGAACCAGAAGAGATCGTGGACATGCGAGGTGGCCAATGTTTTTACGCCGCCAGCTCCTCCCAGAAAGCGTACACCCATAGCACTTGAAGCAGGTCGATACCGCCCGCGAGTTCGATGATCTACCTTCTATTAAATTCTTCGGCTACGATACAGTGAAGGGATATTTACGCAAATTGGTCGACTTCACCTGGCGGCTCCTGACGAACAGGCGCGACCAACTCGCAACCCGTACAAGAGAGAAGGAGCTACGAAGTCGTCAGCATCCCGGGGTTGAGACATGTTCTCAGCGTGACGGTTATGGCCTATCCAAGTACGATGGTTCGGACCACCAGCTACTGATACTTCTAGTCTGGTTTTTTGATATTTCTTGCTACAGCGACGCGCTGTCCTTGCGGGTCGAGTGAAGGCCAACCTTTCAGACGACCACAGGATGTGTCATTCTACGTTCTTGAAAGGTACTCAGCCAGCACCCGCAGCAAGTTCACAAGAGTTCTGACGGCTACGACAGTCTGAGCGGGGTAGTGACATGCAATTGAACAGGTACTGAAGCTCTCGCAGAACAGTCCGCGAGTTCCTGCCTGCTTCAAAATTTACCAGCATAACGGCCCCCCGTAACATACATCAAACAGCAAAGCAGATGACAGACTACTACTAACAAGCGGGCTTATTGTTCGAGCAGCTGGGCTTGCGGATACGCTCTATGGTGAGGTGAGAGCGACCTGGGACCTTTCGAGTCTTCGACTTGGTTGCTCCTTCTCACTTGACGACCATGACGTAGCCCCATGCATCTTAGCGCGTTTTCAATATTATGTGCCAAACGCGCGCCAACCCTTTTCCTCCTCACCTCCTGCAACCCAACGGTGACTCTGGTTGCTGGCGGAGTGCGGTTGGTCCGGGAAGCGCGTTAAATTGCGGCGTCCCACGGACCCAGCGCATTAACTTGCTGCAGTGTCCAACGAACCCTCTTCCGGCTTCTCAATGTCCTCATGGCACTGTTGGAGCTTGCTTAGGCGTCGCTTTTGTCGTCGTTGGGCTAGTCCCGACTTCACAAACATCCTTTCTTCATCATGTCTTCTCATGGCTACCACCAGGCGGCGTTCGTCGACTCTCGATAGAGCTGGCACGATGGAGCGGCAAGCTTTGCTTCGTAGAGAGCGATCGCTCCTCATATTGATCTGCGGATGAACCGGATCTCACACCAGGAAGTCTCCAGAATCATCACGGCAAAGCGACTATTCTTTGACTTACCGACAGGATGAACAAGCGACAACAGAGACTAAACGCTGGATGCAAGATCAAGGTTAGTGTAGCTAACAAAAGATGTATCATTGATCGAAGGATGCGTAGCATGGCACTGACTAGGTACCTCCTGTCTTCATCGAATCTTGAGTCAAGACAGAGAGATAGCCCTCAGTCTAGCAGGCTCGCCACGACTACAAACTAGTCCACCGCGTCACTCACCCAGAACCTAAGAGGTCACGCAGCACACGTTCCAAGCGCAGTCCTCGGTCTAGGAAGACTCCTGGTGGCTTCCAATGACCGGCGCGATCAGGTCCCAATCTACCGCAACAGAGAAAGAGCTACGGAACCATCATCAGCTAGCTGCGTGAAAAGCTAGAATACCGCAACAAGGTGCAGCTCCGTCAGCGTTTGAAAGGTCATAAGACACCTTTTAAGTAGGTACTAGATACCCCCTGAAATGAAACGGTAGAAGTAGATCCACCTTTAAGGCCTCATTGTATTAGACCGTTGTTGCATAGCACTTTGGCAAGTAGCTGCGTGGAAGCTTCTGGGTGCGGTAGCCTTCGTCATGTGTGTCTGCTCAGGCAGCATGCGTGCGGGATTGCAAATTTGTTCGATGCCAGCATATACCGCACCTAGGAGCTTCTGAGCAGCCACTTGGAACAGCTAGACATGCAGCTAGGTTCCAGGTTTCTGAGCCATACATGATATTTAGAGATACTAAAAGATATTGAGGTATCTAGTATCTATTACGGTGTGTCTTGCAACGAAATGAATCCTGTGATGGCTACTATAGGGTTGCAGGATAGCTGCAATTGTTGCGTCACAAAGCCTTTCTGAAAGGCTAGATAGCTGCTCGGAGGCTCCTGGGTACGGTGGCTTGGAGGGCTCGAGGAAACGATTGACGCGGAAGCGGATGTTTCGGAGAACGACCTCTGCCATAGCGGCATCTTCCAGTGTCAAGGCTATCTGTAGTCAAGAGCAGCGTTCGCAGTTTTTCGATAGCCAAAGACTTTACTTGAATTTTGAGCATGTGTAACCCATACAAATTACCGTGGCCCATGCGGTGAATGTTCTGATGTTGAAGCAAGCGTCGGGCCTTCATATCTTCATCGCGAGATACATGAGGATATGATCCATCATCGAGACGTATGAGGTCAGCTTGTTGTGACTTGTTGCTCCATGCATTGATTGATTCTGTCGTGTTGGTTGTACATATCCTCTACGGATGTGTTCGTTCATGTCGTTGATATCATCTCATCCCTCGCTCCTGACCCCTCTAATCCTTCTTGAGCGGCGTGAACGTCTCGTTGATACCATCCTTGGTGATGATCATCATCTGCAGCCCGTCACCAACCTCGATATGCCTCTCTACCGCACTTGTGAACGCGTCTCGTACCAGATCCTCGACGTGATCCTGCGGCAGAGGCTGTGGGATGATGGTCTTAAGGTTGTGTCCTGTCCCGCTGCCAGGCTCATACTGGTTCTTGAAGTTGACCTGGTTGTCCAAGAATGGCATGATGAGCGATGCTGCCGCACCCGCTGCTCTGCACTGCTCCCTCTCGTAGCTGCCGACAGGATCGTAGGAGTACAATGCGCCCTTGCCGTCCTCGTCCAGCCCGCCCAGGATCGCGTGTACGTAGTAGGGGAAGAATCGCTTGTTGTAGAGGATGTGGCTGAGACGTTGCGCGCATGCAGACACCGTCATGGGCTTGCCGTGCTTGTACTTGTACATCTTGACGATGGTGTCGAGGTGCTCCTTCAGCGCATGGCCGTCTGCAGCAAAACCGACAACAGAGAGCACTATCCTGGCACCCTTGTTGTCTGGCCCCTCACCGCCAATCTTGAAGAGCTTGGGCTCGTATCGTGTGTTGATGTTGTAGCCGGATGTGGATCGAGTGTCGCCGGCGAGGATGGCGAAGTCAGCACCAGAGATACCGAGCGTTGAACCACCGTTGTCGGTGTAGCTACGCATATTAGCATCTTTGCTGCAGGATTGAGCTCAACGTGACTAACGGGTAGAAGCCGTGCTGCCTCTCGCCAGAGGGAACAGCTGTGGGGGTGCTCTTGAACGAGTAGCCTGGGCCACCCTGCGGAGGTGCTCCAGAGAAGATGGCGCTCATCATGAGGGTATCGAGGCTATCGTAGTATACGTGAAGTCTTGTGTATTATACGTGCGGGGTGGGCGGAGGTGAGGTGGCGGGCGGTTTGTTTGGTGGTGGTGATGCTAGAGCTCGAGTTGACGCGGGCTCGATTGCCTACGCAGCACGCCAAGGCCGGAGCTGGTGAAGCTACGACCACCGCCCGCCGCCGCGTCGTGGAGCTGCCTTAACGGCGACTGCCACCATCAACACCGCCTCCCATAGACGATATTCTCACACATTCGCCTCTGCGACTAGAGATAGCTGTCCAGCATTACTCGTGAAACCTCCGATCCGCAGATTCACACACAAGGTCGGTTTTCCCTGTCCCTTGTCTTCGACCACTCAGATCAGACTCTTGACAGCAGGTACAATCGGTACCGAGACCCTTTCATATCGCACAATAACAGTTTCCTCAAGAACATCTTCGTAGCTGACTACAACTATCAGTGCACCGCCACCGCCTTGAACCCAATAGTCCAAACTCGTCACACAACTCACAACGCTAAGTCACAATGTAAGAGCATCATGCATATCGAAAGTTCGACAAATTGACGAGATGTAGGGAGGTTCTACTTGGTATCACGGGGAAGGACTTTACCCTCATCGCCGCGTCCAAAGCCGCCATGCGAGGCGCCACCATCCTCAAGGCCACCGATGACAAGACCCGGGAGCTGAACAAGCACACGCTGATGGCGTTCTCTGGAGAAGCCGGAGATACCGTTCAATTCGCCGAGTACATCCAAGCAAACATTCAGCTGTACTCAATGCGCAACAACATGGAGCTTTCGCCCGCTGCTACCGCCAACTTCGTCCGTGGAGAGCTCGCACGCGCACTGCGATCAAGGAAGCCCTACACAGTGAACCTGCTGCTTGGAGGGTATGACAGTATCGCCGACAAGCCCTCACTATACTGGATCGACTACCTAGCGAGTTTGGCACCGGTACCCTACGCAGCACATGGATACGCTCAGTACGTCGTGACTCGATAACACAGCTATGGTCGGTTTCGAGCAATTAACTAACAATTCGCCAGATACTACTGTCTCTCGTTACTCGACAAGCACCACCATCCCGATATCGACTACGAGCAGGGCCTCAAGATCATGAGAATGTGCACAGAGGAGCTCAAGCGCCGCATGCCAATCGACTTCAAGGGCGTCTTCGTCAAGGTGATCACAAAGGACGGCGTCAAGGATGTCGAGTACGAGGACGATGTCAAGGTTGCGATACCCTAGATGGTCGGGAGAATGAGAGGAGATCGCAGAGAGTCAGATTGTCAGGTATAGCACACCTTTCAACAAAGAGACCATACAGCACCCGACGTACAGAGGGCTAGCATCACGACTGGAGTATGATAGACACGCCACAGTCAATGACCAAATTTTAACGAACGTAACGGAGAACCATCGCCATGTGAGAAGAATTCTGAGTTGATGTATCAAATACCTTGCTGATCACGCTCAAGCAAGAGAGAGTAATAAACGACAGCCTGGAGGTATTCATAGCACTCTGTCCTCCCCTATCTTTTGAAAGCCTTATCAAGCTTTCAGCTTCTGAACGAGACCTGATATTAGAATTCAATCAAACCCCTAGGAGCTGACAAACGAAAAGGACCTTGAAGACCTCCTGGGTCTAGTGCCGACTTTTTATCGGATAAGCGTCAGAATAGAATTGAGCTGGAGAAACAATAGGTGCATGACTGGCAGGATTCGGCTGTGTAGACAGGGCAGATCGGTTTGGCACATGAGAATAAGGGAGATCGTGCTGGACTGGAGGTGCAGATTTCAAGAACCAGACCACTTTGGCAACCTGGCACAAGCCTTGCCTGTTTTCACATTTCGGTCGTCCGCTTGAGGTTGGACAGGCGTGTGATCTTCAAGGCACGTACGATCGAGACTTAATGCGGTTAGTGGAATGCGATTCGGAAGATCGCCGCGGCTCACAGTTCGCGCTGTGGCTGCGTCAGTCTGAAAGTGACATCATTGGAACCAGACCCTAGAGCTACACCAGTCCATCATTATTAGCATGGCCGCTGCAAGGCGGCTAAGGTTGTGTTCGTCATATCCTCTGTTCTTTTAGAATTCCTCCTTCCCTCGATACACCGAATTAGTTCTACACCCCTGCGACGATCGTGTTCTACTGAAGAAGCCCAGCATGGCGACAACAGGATTGTCGGCCTCTGTTCCCCACATTGACGATGGCGCACCCCTGAAGAGCACGGAAGCTGCTCCACCAAAGGCCTCCACTGATACGGGCATGCGATGCCCTGATCCCTCGGCGCATTTACATCAGTCGCAAAACAATGCTTTGCAAAATCAGGCGTCGGCTGCGGCCCTGTATAGCACACGGCCAGCCAGTGAGAAGCAGAAGATCAACCCGCTCGGACCGGACGGAAAGCTTTCGTCAGCGAGTAAGTCGAAAAACAAAGACGCATGGCACGAGCTGTGATTCTGACGTGATTGCAGGCGCGGCGGCCAGCTTGAAGTACGCGAAAGCAAACGACCTTCCTAGCTTCCCAAGTGTTGGTATTGATACCTCTTCCTCGGCTGGAGCAGCTGCACTACTCGCAAACCAGAACAAGAAGAGCCCCGAGTGGTGGAAGCCCGAGCAATCCTCCGCTGCCGGTAAAGCCGCCTTGTTGGCCAACGACTACAAGATGAAGCCATTGTGGCAGCCAGAAGCAAGCGCAGCAGGCTCCAAGGCAGCTCTTCTCGCCCATAGAGATGGTGGGAAGCTGGACTTGTGGCAGCCTGAAGCAAGTGCTGAAGGCAACTCAGCAGCCAACATTGCCATGCGCAAAACCGGGCTGGGACCGCAAATTGACTACGGATACACCGAAGACGGCAGGAAGAAGGCATTGCTCGCAGCCACTGGAGCTACTTCAGCATCCGGCAGAAAGCGCGCGCAATCGATCCCGTCATCAGTGCCTCTCTACCCAGACCAGCAGAATTCCGCGAAGAATGCTCTGAATGCCGCAACAATAGCTCACAGCCCGTCGATGCGAGCCTCCAAGGCCCCGGCTGTCCAGTCTCAGGATTCCAACAGGTTGGGATCTGGGGCAATGGAGGCGGCGAGAATTCAGCACGCCAAAAGCTCCAGGGAGATGTACACAAGCGCTCCTCCAGTATCACTAGAGATCGAAGAGAAGAAGCGCAACGATGCCCTCCGAGCTTCAGCTGTTGTTATGGCTCAAAAGATGTACAACCCTCAGCAGCAAGACAGTGCATCTGGGGTGTCTGCTGCTCGTACCGGTGCTACTTTTGCTCACGGGCAGCAACCGGTGGCTACCAGTGAAGGAGACCTCAAGTCACAAGCTATGCAGTACATTGGCATTCAAGAGGCCGCTCAGAAGTTAGCTCAGGAACGACTGGCTAAGATTGGGTATGATGAGAATGCCGCTTATCGAAGCCACTATGGCTATGAGAAGCAGAAATCATCCAGGTTTTCTATGCGACGAGGAAGGCCTCGCGCCCGCAGCACGTCCGAAGCTCCCCAGGACGACAGCGATTCCGATGAGGACGACTTCCGTTCGAGGCGCATCCGTCATCAGATGAAGGAGTTCAATCAGCAGCTTGCCGACGTTGATGCGAAGAAGCGCGAGCAAGACCGCAAGGGTCTCATCGCCGCTGCCGAGCGCAAAGTGAAAGCTCAGATGCAAGCCCAAGACAAAGACATCTACGATAAGACCGGTAAGATGTCGAACTCTATGGTTGATGACTGGGATGAAAAAGCGCGCCAACGGGCACTTGCCAATTCAGAGGCCCGCATGGAGAATCACGGCCGAGTCAATATTGGCAATGGCAAATGGATGGATCAGGCTGAGATTGACGCCATTGCTCAGGCTAGACTTCAGCCAACCCTTGATGAGATCTCTGAGAAAGCAGAGAAGCAGAGAGCATTGGACGCTGAGAGGCAATTCGAGCTCGAGAAGAAAAAGCGCCAGGAGCAGGAAGAGAAGACTCGTCAGGCCGAGATCAAGGCTGAGGAGAAGAGGGGCAAAGGTAAGGCGCTATGAATCTGTTTTACTTGCAAACAGCGCTAACGTTCAGCAGATGAAGAGAAGAGGGCAGCAAAGGCCCGCAACGCTGAAGAGAGAGCTGCTGCGAAGCAAGCCAAAGAGGCAGAGAAGACCAAAAAGACCGAAGAGCAACGTCTGGCGAAGGAAGAGCAGCGAAAGTCAAAGGAGGCCGAGCGCGCAGCGCCCGCAACCGGACCTGCGTTGGGCACTGCTGTTGTCGCTACACCTACAGCTCCTACCCCGGCGACCGCCACTGATGGGAACGCAGACTTGTACGAAGAGCCTACCGCGCCTACAGGAATCACCACGGACACGACCGCTGCTACTACAGATTCCACCACTACCGCCCCAACCCGCGACTCGACCGCTACAGCGCCATCTTCCGCTGATCCTACTTCTCCCACCTCGCCGAACTCATCGAAGGGTTTCAAGTCAATTTTCAACAAGCTGAAGCGTCGCTCCAAGCATGACTCAGCCGTCACAGAAACTGACGCCAAGACTACGGAGAAGGATACAGGCTTCATTGGCGGTGCTAGTCTGCGTGCGTCTGAGTCTGGCGCCCACTCGTCAGAAACTCCCTCCACATCACACGCCGAAGCGACAACTACCGCACGACCAACTGACCTGGGAGATGTTGAGCCCACAGTCGTTAGCGAACCTACAGTGGTGCCTCACCTCCATGATGACCGCCCCATCAAGGACGTCAAAGACGATCGATACTCCGATATCTCTTCCCTAAGTAGTGACGACGAAGAGCTGTCGCGGGGCCGTCCCCGTCCTGGGCGTCTCATGAGCAACGACACAAGGGCCTCGTCAGACTTCGAGGAGGCTAGGGACCACTTCGACGAGGATTTAGCGCCTCCTCCCACATTCACAAGTGAAGTTGACAAAGGCCGCCACGGCAGCCCAGTTAGGGACTCGAAGTTCCACGAGGTTGGAATCTGATCGAACGAAGAAGTAACGGAGGTAATGTTTGATGAATAGTCTGGGAGACTGTAATGGGTGGATGATGGAAGATACGATTGCCTGCACTTATGATTTGCTTTACACTTGATACCGTCCGCACACCTGTAGTTGGATTGACACATTGAAAACATGGTTCTACTGTTGTGGCAGCGCCTTTCCAACATTGACATGATGCCCCCCTCCCACCTCCGCTCTCAAGGATCCTCTCATCATCTCATTTGTATTGCTCAGTTGCCCCAACTTCACCGCAACTATGGTTCGTCAAAGTGAGTTTGGTGAGCTTGAGTATAACTGGAGGCGGCAATCGACGTCAGCCCGCTTGTAGCGCTTACCGCATCGGGATCAGCCAAGCCCGGCTCGCTCCAGCGTACTGTGGAAACCGTGGACAACAACGAGCTCCTGAGCATCACCTATCCCACCCACCCCACACCGTCAAACGACACCCTCTCATTTTCTATTGCGCGCCTCTGGAGTTGTGCATCTGGGTTTAATACTTCTTTCTCTTCCGATACCCCCGTAGTTGAGCGTCCTCTGCCCCGGAAAGCTTGGAGCTGGTCTGTCGCAAACATGGCTCAGCGCCAGGTCCCATTGCACGTCACTCAGCCGACGCTGGTATGCGCTTCATCGAACTAGAGCTGGATCGGAGCTAACAATTGATTCTCCAGCTCACGAACTTGAACATTCTCGTATGTTGAAGCAACCAAACT
Organism: Didymella keratinophila; assembly: GCA_011058865.1. Classification (NCBI taxonomy): domain Eukaryota; kingdom Fungi; phylum Ascomycota; class Dothideomycetes; order Pleosporales; family Didymellaceae; genus Didymella; species Didymella keratinophila. The sequence goes on along the minus strand of SWKW01000107.1, from coordinate 93,823 downwards.
AGGCTTCCAATAGAGGCCAGACCTAGGGGCAGCGAGCTAACATGTACAACAGCCAGCATCGATATCATGGCAAAACTGTGTAAGCACCATATACTTATAATCTGAACAACAGAATCAAGCGCTGATCCCCGCTCCAGACTCTCGAGTCCGATAAGTACGTTTGCGTGCGCCAGGTCAACAACGATGCCAACACCCCCGCCGAGACCGTCATCATCGATCTGAAGAACACAAACAATGTCATCCGCAGACCGATTCGCGCAGACAGTGCGATTATGCACTTGACTGAGCCGATTATTGCTCTGAAGGCGCAGGGAAGAACGCTGCAGCTGTTCAACCTTGAGACAAAAGAGCGTCTGCAAACATACAGCCATCAGGAAGACATTGTTTTCTGGCGGTGGATCAGCCAGACCACGCTTGCGCTGGTCAGCTCGAAGGCTGTGTACCACTGGGATGTGCTGGAGTCCAAGACCTCAACACCCCGCAAGATCTTCGACCGTCAGGAGCAGCTCGAGGTGGGTAGCTTGGATTCTTTGTATGGGAACATTCTGATAAATGGTGTAGAACAACCAAATCATCAACTATGTAACGAATGATGATGAGAGCTGGTCTTGTTTGGTGGGCATTGCGGCGGGTGCCAACGGTGGCATCCGCGGTAACATGCAGCTATTCTCCAAGGCCAGGAACGTCAGCCAGCCTCTCGAGGGTCACGCAGCCACCTTCGGCACACTCCGTCTCGATGGCGCGACAACAGATACCAAGATCTTTGCATTTGCTGTCAAGTCGCAGACCGGCGAGGCCAAGATCAACATTGTCGAAGTCGACCACAATGCGGCCAACCCGGCATTCCCCAAGCGATTGATCCCGATTCACTGGCCTGCTGAGGGCACTGGTGATTTCCCTCTCGGCATTCACATCGCGCACAAGTACGGCATACTAATCGTAATCACCAAGTTTGGTTTCATCCACCTGCACGATCTCGAGACCGGTACCGCACTCTTCTTGAACAGGATTTCTGAAGAGACCGTCTTCACTACTGCGCGCGACGATGAGGGCACTGGTGTGGTTGTTATCAACAAGCGCGGACAGGTGCTGCACACAACTGTGCGCGAGGATACATTGATTCCGTACATCATGGAGAACCCAGCTTGTGCCGAGATCGCCTACAAGCTTGCGTCTAAGGGTGGTCTTCCCGGAGCAGACAACCTGTACAACCAGCGATTCGAGCAGTTGATGAACCAGGGCAACTACTCTGAGGCTGCTAAGGTCGCTGCTAGCTCGCCTCGTGGTTTCCTCCGTACGATGAACACCATCAACCGCCTGCGCTCGGTTCCCCAGCAGCCTGGCCAGATCACAGTTCTCCTGCAGTACTTCGGTTCTCTGCTCGACAAGGGTGGCCTGAACCGCGAGGAGACCCTGGAGCTGGCTCGCCCCGTCTTTGCGCAGGGCCGAAAGCACCTCATCGAGAAGTGGCACAAGGAGGGTAAGCTTCACTGCTCCGAGGAGCTTGGTGATCTTGCTAAGCCCCACGATCTGAACCTTGCTCTGGCCATCTACAAGGAAGCCAACGTCCCCCAGAAGGTCGTTGCTTCTCTTGCCGAGCTTGGTCACTACGACATGATTGTTCAGTACTGCACATCAGTTGGCTACACTGCCGACTACAACGTTCTCCTGCAGCACGTCATCAGGTCAAACCCCGAGAAGGGAGCCGAGTTCGCCATTCAGCTTGCAAAGAACGAGAGCGGCCCGCTCATCAGCACCGACCGAGTTGTTGATATCTTCCAGTCTCAGGGCATGATTCAACAAGCTACCGCCTTCCTTCTCGATGTGCTCTCCAACGATCGTGAAGAGGAGGGTCACCTGCAGACGAAGTTGCTCGAGATGAACTTGCTCAACGCCCCCCAGGTTGCCGATGCCATTCTTGGAAACGAGATGTTCCACCACTACGACAAGGCTCGCATCGCTTCTCTCTGCGAGAACGCTGGTCTGTTGACACGTGCATTGGAGCACAACGACGACCCTGCAGTTGTCAAGCGCATCATCGTTCAGACCGACAAGCTGCCTGAGGAGTGGCTGATCAACTACTTCGGTCAGCTTACCGTTGAGCTTTCGCTGGACTGCCTGGATGCTATGCTCACAACCAACATTCGTCAGAACCTGCAGGCGGTCATTCGCATTGCCCAGAAGTACTCAGATCTTCTCGGCGCCACCAATATCATCGATCTTCTCGAGAAGCATCGCACGGCCGAGGGTCTGTACTTCTTCCTCGGATCCATCGTCAACGTCAGCGAAGACCCGGATGTCCACTTTAAGTACATCGAGGCGGCCACTACCATGGGTCAGCTGAACGAAGTCGAGCGCATTTGCCGTGAGAGCAACTAGTAAGTCCTATCTGGCGCTTCTTCTAGCACACCATACTAACATCATTCAGTCTTCCAAGCGAAAAAGTGAAGAACTTCTTGAAGGAGGCCAATTTGACCGAGCAGCTGCCTTTGATCATCGTATGCGACCGTTTCAACTACATTCACGACTTGGTCCTGTACCTCTACAAGAAGCAGCAGTTCAAGTCCATTGAGGTTTACGTCCAGCGTGTCAACCCTGCCAGGACTCCTCAGGTCATTGGTGGCTTGCTCGATGTTGACTGCGACGAGAGCATCATCAAGAGCCTCCTGGCTTCAGTCACTCCCTCTTCGATTCCCATCGATGAGCTTGTGTCCGAGGTCGAGTCGCGTAACCGTCTGAAGCTCCTCCTGCCTTTCTTGGAGGCGACTCTCCAGGCTGGCAACCAGCAGCAGGCTGTTTACAACGCTCTGGCCAAGATCTACATCGACTCCAACAACAACCCCGAGAAGTTCCTCAAGGAGAACGACCAGTACGACACCCTTGTTGTTGGTAAGTACTGCGAGAAGCGTGACCCGAATCTTGCGGTCATCGCCTATTCTAAGGGCCAGAACGACCTTGAGCTCGTCAACATCACCAACGAGAACGCCATGTTCAAAGCTCAAGCTCGTTATCTGCTCGACCGTGCTGAATCTGAGATCTGGGACTTCGTCTTAAGCGACAACAACATGCACCGCCGATCACTCATCGACCAGGTCACATCTGTGGCCGTTCCTGAGTCGACGGATCCCGACAAGGTCTCGGTCGCTGTCAAGGCTCTCATCACCAATGACATGCCTGCTGAGCTCATCGACTTGCTCGAGAAGATCCTGCTCGAGCCTACAACCTTCAGCGACAACCCATCGCTGCAGAACCTCCTCATGCTCACAGCGGCCAAGTCCGACCGTGGACGTGTCGCTGGATACATCCAGTCACTCGAGAACTACACACCTGAGGACATTGCGCAGCAGTGTATTGAGGTTGGCATGTACGACGAGGCTTTCGAGATCTACAAGAAGCACGGTCAGCACGTCGATGCTGTCAACGTCCTTGTCGATCACATCGTCAGCATCGACCGCGCCCAGGAGTACGCTGACCGCGTCGATGCACCGGAAGTCTGGAGCCGAGTCGCTAAGGCTCAGCTTGACGGTCTCCGTGTTACTGACTCGATCGAGTCTTACATCCGCGCCGGAGATGCGTCCAACTTCCTGGAGGTCATTGAGGTTGGCACCCACGCCGGCAAAGACGAGGATCTCATCAAGTTCTTGAGAATGGCTCGCAAGACCCAGCGCGAGGTCCCCGTCGACACCGCCCTGGCCTTCTGCTTCGCTCGCACCAACCAGCTGTCAGAGCTCGAGGACTTCCTCCGCGGTACTAACGTCGCCGATGTTGAGGCGTCCGGTGACAAGGCTTACGAGGAAGGTTACCACGAGGCTGCGAAGATCTTCTTCACCAGCATCTCCAACTGGGCCAAGCTTGCTACCACTCTTGTCCACCTTGAGGACTACCAGGCCGCCGTTGAGTGTGCTCGCAAGGCAAACAGCGTCAAGGTCTGGAGACAGGTCAACGAGGCCTGCGTTGCCAAGAAGGAGTTCCGTCTCGCCCAGATTTGCGGTCTCAACCTCATCGTCCACGCCGAGGAGCTCTCTGAGCTGGTCAAGCAGTACGAGCGCAATGGCTACTTTGACGAGCTTATCGCCCTTCTTGAGGCTGGTCTGGGTCTCGAGCGTGGTAAGTACACGTCTCCATATTGCTTCAAAATATCGCTGACAACCTCCAAGCTCACATGGGAATGTTCACCGAACTCGGCATTGCGCTTGCGAAGTACCACCCTGAGCGCGTTATGGAGCATCTCCGTCTCTTCTGGTCCAGGATCAATATTCCAAAGATGATCCGGGCCACAGAAGAAGCTCACCTGTGGCCCGAACTTATTTTCCTCTACGTCCATTATGACGAGTTCGATAATGGTGCTTTAGCCATGATGGAGCGCGCCGCCGATGCTTGGGAGCACCAGGCATTTAAGGACATCATCGTCAAGGCCAGCAACGTCGAGATCTACTACCGCGCATTGGGCTTCTACCTCGAGGAGCAGCCAACCTTATTGACCGACCTGCTGCAGGCTCTCACCCCCAGGATCGACGTCAACCGCGTTGTACGCATGTTCATCAAGAGCGACAACGTTCCTTTGATCAAGCCCTTCCTTTTGAACGTTCAGTCTCAGAACAAGCGCGAGGTCAACAACGCTCTCAACGATTTGTTGATTGAAGAGGAGGACTACAAGACACTGCGCGACTCGGTCAACAACAACGACAATTACGACGCCATGGAGCTTGCGCAGCGTCTCGAGAAGCACGAGCTAGTCTTCTTCCGCCAAATCGCTGCCGACATCTACCGCAAGAACAAGCGCTGGGAGAAGAGCATTGCGCTCTCGAAGCAGGACAAACTTTTCAAGGATGCTATCGAGACGTCCGCGATCTCTCAGAAGTCCGAGGTCGTCGAGGACCTGCTCCGTTACGTGAGTGTTTCTATCTTGTCAACTTTGAGAACCCTTGTTAACGCATACAACAGTTCGTCGACATTGGCAGCCGCGAGTGCTACGTCGGCATGCTCTACGCCTGCTACGACCTTATCCGCCCTGACGTCATCTTGGAGATGTCATGGCGCAACGGTCTCCACGACTTCACTATGCCCTACATGATTAACCTCTTGTCACGCCAGACTGCAGCCCTTGAGCTGCTGACAAAGGACAACGAGGAGCGCAAGGCTCGCGAGGTCTCTCAACAGAAGAAGGAGGATGATACACCCATCCTCGGCTCGCGTCTCATGCTGACTCAGGGCCCTATTGCCTCCGCGCCATCGCCAGGTCCCTACGGCCAGGTCAACGGCATCGCGCCTCAGCCAACAGGTTACAGGGGTTTCTAGAGTGATTGGTGGCGATAGATGAGGTTGACGGTCTTGCATGACGGCATGATGGGTGATTGCTTTCTATCTACATATTGGTCTCTTGGCGGGCATGTAAAAGCGGGTGCATTCCTGTGTAGTAAGCAGCGATGTACTCTAAAGGCGTTCAATGGAGGTTCTCCGGTTTGCATCGTTACCGGACTTATTCATGCCATGTATACTACCTAATCATCGGTTTCTGAATTTGGGTACCGTGGTCTAAAACCAGTAGTCGCCTGCGCTCGTGCTTCGACGATTGCCTCAACATTGTTGTCTTACATAGGTTGTGAGGCACACGGGTTGTGAATACCTACCACTGGGTGAGTGACCTATAGAGGTACCCGGGAACGGTTCCTGTGCGCTCCCGAAGATGGAAGCTGACTCCAGCATCGGCATTTTACCAGAGGTAATCTTGAGTCTTGATGAGATACTGCGCTTGGGCTGCATAGCGAGGTGCTTTGGATTTCTTGAAGATATCGTAGTCCCCTGGGGTTTTATATGGAAGAGATGTGCCTACAAATCACTACTGAATCCCCCCATTGTTTCGGCATATGTTGAATACTGTAGCTTGAGAATGCGTGGTCAGACCTCTGCACATCTGACAGGACACAATTTGCTGGTACTGCACATCGAGCTGCTTGCGATACCCAGGAACTATTGTAGTCGCCTGAGGACTCATCTAGAAGAGAACCGCGTGCCCATTGACTATGAATACCTCCGGTCATTCAGTGTTATAAGAACTGCACTCAACGTAGAGCACCAATAAATAAGCTGCGACAGGTGTCCACATACAGTGCAGCAAAGCAATCCTCTGAAAACAAGGCCAGCCGTCTGTGGCTTTCACGTTGACACAAAGACCGGCCTCGGAGCAGAAGTCACTTCCGGCATTGTAGACTTCAGGAATATTGTCTTGTTGCCTACCATAGGTAAAGTATACAAAGAGCCTCTGACTACCTTCCGTAAATTCAGCAAGTTTAGTGCGAAGTCGTAAATACGAAGAGCAATCTACAGTTTACAAACCGGAAACCCTTCTGATGCCTACTCGTGATGGCTGGCGAGCGCGACCGTGCTCTAGCGCGTGGCTGGCGCGGCGTTCCCAGGGAGCTCGAGCTCCACTCCTCGTGTCCTCGACGTCCCTCGCAGCTTCACCTTCACACTGACAGTGTCCATTGATCGATTGGCGCACCCTCGAGGCTGAGACAAACCTGCTATCTTGTCCACAGCATGACAGTCGCAGGTTGCGACGATACTGGCCGTATCTCACCGACGCCAGGGGTTGGTCCCGCTTTCCGCATAGGCCACCACGGCACGATATGGAGATTCCCCACGTGACCCACGATACCCCTGCTCACCCTTTTCTTGAAATGTCTCGCGTGATTCCCATGTTTGTCCTTCGTCGCACAGTCTTCTCCACGTCGCGATGCGTTCTTCTTTTGCATCATCGTTTTCTGTCTTTACAGTTTTCCAGTATGCATTCTTAGCGCTCATTGCGTATGTTTTGGCTGGCGCGCCGCTTCAGGAGATTTTGTTCGGTAGGGATGGTTCAGGGTCGTCGTATTCGTACCACATGGATGCTAGCGTGAGCTCGATGAGCCCGCAGAAGTTGGAGAGCTTGGTGATACCAGATGTGAACTTGACATGTGACGAGCATGCCTTTAAGAGTGTACATGTCTTGAGTCGAGAGCCATTGGTCGTGTATATTGAGGGGTTTTTGGGAGAAGAGGAAGCGACCGAGATTGTTGAATTAAGGTGTGTATATACTGAAGGCCCACATTCAATGAACACTCCCCTCATGAACAATCAGCAACCCCCTCTTTCAACCTTCTACGATCTGGTTTTCTGGAGAGGAACGCCTAGACACCAAGATTCGCCATTCCAGTAAAGCGCCAGTTCCGCGCTCGCACACAGTACAGTGCATAGAATCTCGTGCGCGAGCTTTCCAAGGATGGCGCCCCTTCGTCTTCGTTGAGAAATTGTGGGCACAGCGTTATGGACCTAGTGGTCATTACACATACCATTACGACTGGACCAGAGCAAGCAGGACCCAAGGCCGGATCAGCAGTTTCATGGTTTGGTTGGGCAGTGACTGCACGGGGGGTGGAACGCACTTTCCGCGGATCAAGAGACCAGAAGGAGAGGAGTGGTGCAGGTTCTTGGAATGCGATGCCAAGGGCGCCGAAGACAAGGACGGTATAGTGTTTAAGCCAGTCAAGGGCAACGCAGTGTATTGGGAAAATATGCGTCCTGACGGCACTGGATATGATGAAAGTTGGCATGCAGGGCTGCCGGTCCTGAGTGGCGAAAAGATTGGGTTGAACATCTGGAGTTGGTACCAGGAGGGGTACGTCCCCCCAAAAGATGAAGAGCAAGGAGTCAGATTAGAGCATGAGTCTTGAGACTTCACACGAACGCAATATTTCTTCGTAACACGGAGCAGTCGTAGGCTGCTGAGCTACGCTTTGACTGGCAGAGCAGGTCGCGCTTGCCATTGGTACAAGTCTCGAGGCAAAGATGTGTCAAGGATGCGCCGGCTTCAGCCCAGTAGACTCAAGTCGCGCACCGTGGTCCGAACTTCCCCAACACACGTCATTACGCATGTCTGACTGGTCTTTGAGTCTTCGCTGCGAGAAGAGCCTGCTTAAAGGGCAAGCTCAGGCAACCGGGTCCTGACCTTCAGAATTATGCATCACCTTTTCACCGATCCCGCGACAACTCCAGGAGTTGTTTCATTCGTCCTCATCGCAATCTTCGAGAATACTAATACTTGTGTTTAGACTATCCACTTACACCTCGATCTGTCTGGCCTCGGCTACAACCCTGTCAAGGTTAACTTCGCTGCTGTTGCGCTGCAGCTTATAGAAGCGTACGGAAACGAGCTGCGCCGCGTTGGTACGTTGATGGGAGGCGGCGAGGCTAGCAATAGCGATGATGTGGCCGTGGAAACCGCTTGGCGATGCCCTCAGCGAGGCAATCTCAAAATGGACATGAAGTACAGCAGGAGCAGTGGCCGATAGCAGAGAGGACAGACACATGACGAGGGCAATAATGATGATGTAAGGCACTACCTTTTTGTCTTCGCTATCGACACGACAACCTTGCGAAAGAGAATGAACAGGACCTGTGGAATGCATTTAAACCCTCGATATAACGCCATACCAGAACGCCAACGACACTATCTTCTCGAAGTTACGAATCAAAGATCGCTCCATACGCCGGAATGCCTCTCGCCTCCAGATCATACACCACCTTCGTGGTGAACTTCTTATTGCTGATGATGCACACCGCCTCTGCCCCGCTCTCCTTCCACAACCTATACGCCATAAGACTCATGTCCGGCTTCCCCATTGTCCTCGTATTATGGATGACAGCATCAGGATCCGTATCCAGGACGCTGTCCACGATTTCTTTCCCAAACGTCTGCTCCGGGTTCGGCGCCGTCCACAGAATCCTCGCAGGCACCTTCTTCGCCAGGATGACCGCAAGACAGGGCCCAATACCTGAGCCAGTGGCGACGAGCACCACGGACTTGAACAGTGTGGCGATGCGCAGTACACCACAGGTCGGGATTCCGCGAACCCAAATATGTCTTGGTGCGCGCTCGATCTGCCGGCCCGTGAAGTCGCCTGCACGACTCACGATTAGTGAGAATCCTTTGGCGTTGGGATTGGTGGCAGTCTTGGGGTTGGTGATGGTAGCGAAGCCATGCCAGTCGACCAGAGGGCGCTCGGCGAGACGCACAGCGGTACCGACGATGGGAGTTGTGTAGTCGAACCAGAGGCGCACTGCGTGGTTCGAGAGGACTTCGGACCGAACGGGGACCTTTCTCAGATGTAGCCATGGGAAGATGATGGCTGCGGTGGCGATGCTGATCAGCCATACTGGAGGCGAACTGAGGTAGGCTGCTGATGGAGCGGCGTTAGGGTTGAGATCCTTAGTCGCGAGGAAGATCTGAACCCAGAGGAAGATGAGTGTTGTCCAGCCACCGAAGCGGTGGCTCATCTCCCATATGTTGTGGTACTTGATACGAATAGTGGGGTGCGACATGCACCCAATGGCGATAAGCAGAGCCATGATCAAGTATGAGAGCACGAGAAACGCTATAGACACGCTGTGTGTGGAACCTTCTATAAGCACCTCTACAGTGGCAGTGACTGCGAACACTGTGAAGATAACAGTCGCCGCAATTGCGCATCCACTATGGATCCCTCCAATGTGGAAGACGCGAGCGCAGTGTCGACGGATTACAAGTGGAAACCACGTTGGAACCGAGCAGAAGACGGTGAAAAGCAGATTGACGACCGGCTCTGAACGCATCAATACCGCCATACAGAGGTTAAATGCGGCAGCTGTAGCGAGGTCGGCAAGTACCCGCTTACCCAGGGCGATCTTGCGATACAAAATGAACCCGGCAACGGCAAGATTGGCAAGGAGTACAAACGAGAAGAACCGGCGGTACAAGATGAAGGCTCTGTGTCGAAGCCACCGTTGGCCGTGGAAACCACGCTTATCGGGCAACGAATCAGATAGCTTGGAGGCGGCAAGGCCGAGTTCGATGACCACTGGGCCTTTTTCGATATCGATGATGCTCTTCGAGGAATCTGAAGATGGTGTTGAGATTGCAGTCTCGGTGGTTTCTGGCTTCTTCTTGGGATCCAGACTTCTTCCACCCAAAGAAGACGGTGTGGGCTGAAAGACCTCGATATTTGACGTGACGGTATCGATCCTTGACACTTGTGTGGTATTTTCTGCCAAGGAGTCTGCCCTGACGCGACGTTCTGCGGCCAAACTGCGAAGGGCGATCCTATCGACTTTTCCATTGGCCGTGAGCGGGATCGCAGGGACGAAGTGCCAGCGAGTTGGAACGGAATAGTAAGGCAGCGCATGTGAGACGGCAGCGGTCAAGTCATGTTCTACAATTGGTTTCGAGGATGCATAGAATGCGTGGAGGCTTTCGTCAATCTTCAAAGCGACAGCTCTTGAGATGCCATCGAATCTCTCGATGGTAACGGACACGCCATCCAGTTCGACTCGGAAGCCCTAGATAAGATCAGTAGATGCGCAGAAGGAACATAAGAACTTCCTCACCTTGATCTTGACTTGATCATCTCCCCGGCCGAAGGTCTCGAGAGACCCATCTTCTCGCCATCGAACGATGTCATTCGTGTTGAACATCATGGATCTAGCTTCTTTAGCATGTGCAACATGCTTGGAAAGCAGTACTCACCCATCGTTTCTGAACTTGTCGGGCTTGTAACGCTCGGATGTCAGTTTCGGCAGATTTATGTAGCCTCTGGTCACTCCTGTCCCTCCAACCCACGCAGATCCCTTTGCGCCCAGCGCGACTGGATTTTCCTCTTCGTCTAGGACGTAACATGTCGTATTGGGAAGGAGCTTTCCGATCGATAGTGCAGCACCGGGCGTGTGTTGGTGCGCAGAGTTCAGGATCGTGATCTCGGTGGGGCCGCAGATGTTGTAGAAACGGGCGTTCTCGGCCCACTCATCTGCAAGACTATCACAAGTCAGTGTTCAGCGTCTGTCGGCGTAGAATCGCATGTCGTACCTCTGCGGGCATGGCTCGCCCCCAGTCACGATTGTCTTGATGTTCAGATAGTCTGCTTTTCGGTACTTCGACAGAATCGAGGGCGTCGAGATCAACGTGTCAATCTATAAGTATATTTAGCATGGCACGATCGGCACTGGTGTCGGGTTTGAGCGGCACCTTCTTGAGTGTGTCATGCCATCCTGAGCTTCTCATGTACAATGTGCCACCGTTCATGAGACATGCGAGTATCTCCCATGCTCCCATATCGAAAGCAATGCTCAATACAGAGCCCACTTTCGAGCCGGTTCTGATGCCGAGATTGGCTGGCTCCAGCAGCAGAGCATTGGTGACGTTGGCATGTGAGACATCGACTCCCTTCGGCGTTCCTGTACTGCCTATCAAGCGTGTAAGCTGTGGCATCGTTACATACTCAAGATACTGCCCTTACCTGATGTGTAGATGGCGTAGCAGCCATGTGCTGGTTCACACTTGTGCATTGGTCGGTCAGACGAGTGCTCAGAATAGGCGCCCAAAGCGAGGGGCGTGATGCGAGCGGTCGCCTTAGCGAACAGCTGCACCCGGTTCTTGAACTTTCGCAAGCATAGAATGTGGTTCACCGCAGTGTCGTGAAAGATGTGATCCAGCTGCTTGTCCGATGCCACGCCACCGTCGATGGGCACATACTGGCAGCCCGCCTTGAGAATAGCGAAGATACCAACAAGCATCTCCAAGGACCTCGATACAACGAGGCAAACTCGCTCCTCTGGCTGCAAGCCAGATGAAAGAAGGTAGTTGGCTAAACGATTTGCTGCGGTATCCAGCTGCTGGTATGTGACAGTTTCGTGCTCGAAGACGGCTGCAATGACATCTGGGTGGGCATCGACCTTGCTCTCAAAGGCTTCGTGGACGCTCGAATGAGGTACTGGTCGATGAGGGCCTTGTCCGAACTGGGAAAGGACAATCCGATCTTCATGAAGCAGATGGGAGAAACCCTCAAGGGGTTTAAAACTCGACATGATATAGTTCTTAAAGAGGTGCACTTCGAGAAAGGTGACTGAATTGCTGCAACTGTAAGTCAGGTCACCCTCTTTATATGGTGACTTCGATACTGTAGGCAGGTTTCGTAGAGTTCTGGCCTGTGTGTACAAGCATACTGCATGCTCGGATTCCGTGTATGATCGTTGATTCCGTTACTTGTTGGTCTCATTCTACTGCTGGGATTTAGATTAGATGCGTCTAGGGTGCAGTACGGAGCACTTCCAGACAAGAAGTTGAGAAGTTGCAGATGCTCGGCATACTGCCCCTGCTTCCATACGTCTCGGCGCCACGTATGTCGATACACTTGAATATCGTCTTGGTCAGCCAACAGACGGGCTCATTGAGATACTTATCATGCACGGAGTATCCAAGTAGTGACCTACCAGCTAAGCACGGATGAGAACAGTGTACGTATTCCGAGGCAGAACGTGTGCCTTTGAAACGACCGTTTCTACTACCCTACCACCACGTGCGGAAACGTCACGCTTCTGGCAAATGTACCGTGTGTGCTCCCGGAGTGCTTGGAATGTACCGCGTGACTCGATCCTCACCTTCGCAGGGTTTGAACCTGAGATCGAACAGGATAAATAGACGCGCTCCTCAGCTCGTGAAACAACCATATCACCCAACACTACCCAGGCCCATCGGCACAGACACAATGACACAATCTGGCCTCATCGTATCGAGCAGAGACGGCAATGTGGCCATAGTGAAGCTAAACCGACCAGAGAAGCGCAACGCGTTGTCACAGAACCTGATAGATGAACTGATTGAGGTGTTATCCCAATCGGACCAGGACGTGACGGTGCGCGCCGTTGTCCTTACTGGAAGCGAACAAGGGCCTTTCTCCGGTATGTCGTCTGCAGGATCAAAACGTGATCGCTAACATGCTCCTGCAGCGGGCGCAGACCTCGCCGAACTGGCCCACATCTCCACAACCGAGGCGTTCCAACGAGGGTGGCTGAAGGATCTGAACGATTCCCTTAAGAGGTTCCGTAAGCCGATCATTGCAGCCGTTCGAGGCTTTGCTGTAAGGAAGGCATCATATGACTTCAGAAATACTACTGACAACTAGTAGTTTGGCGGGGGCTTTGAACTCGCACTGCTTGTGAGGCCCGACCTTGTGTTGAGAAGTTGCTGAGCAATAGCTGACTGAGTGATGTGCTCTGCAGTGCGACATAATCTACGCCGCAGCGGATGCCAGATTCGGCTTTCCAGAAATCAGTTTAGGCACCATTCCCGGCATGGGAGGTACCCAGCGCTTGAGCAAAACCGTTGGAAAGCAGAAAGTACGCGATCGGCCCGGTTGTCGATACCCTGAAACCCTGACTTCGCATCCACTTTTTGTGCGCTTGGACTGACTCAATATGTAGGCCCTTGAGCTGATATTAACCGGGTTGCCTGTGACAGCTCGAGAGATGGAACAGCGTGGTGTTGTGAACAAAGTCGTTTCGACGGATCAGGATGTCCTTGAGGAAGCCCTTCGTGTTGCCCACATCATTGCGGGACGTTCGGCGCCTGCGCTTAGACTTGCTAAACACGTTGTCAGAACAGGTGAGAAGACGTCGAGCACCCAGTCCAGGGTCTGCAGCTGACAGGAACAAGCCGAAACCCACACGTTGGAGGCGGGGTTGGAGATTGAGCGGGCTTCGTATTACGGGAGCTTTTCTTTTGCGGATTGCCAAGAAGGAATCGCAGCGTTTCTAGAGAAACGGCCGGCGGCCTTCCTTCAAGATTGAACAGACATCTCATAGGCCGCGCATATTAGCCCTGAGTTTCAACGATGTGACAAGATGGTAGCATCGGTCCTTCTCGTGTGGTGCTTGTCCAGGCATGTCGTTGTTTACCAGGGCAAGCCTCTGCGAGTGGCGAAATGAGCTTCCCAATGGGGCGCGCAACAATATCGGGAATCCACTTTCCATGCGATAGGGTTCACGTGCACTGGATGTGCTGCTTGGGATCAATGATTGCGAATTGAAAGATGTCGCTGTGTTGAGTTGTCGCGCCGTGTTGCATGTGAGGTCGTTGGAGAAGGCCGCGAGACGCGATTCGCGTTGGGACGCGCCGATGATGCAAGTCCCACCAAAAGCTCGGAGAGGAAGGAGCAGCCTCGACCTTATCAACACCTGCCTCAACTTCCAGACCTTCGAGGTTGGTCATCGACCTGGACATGCTCGCAATACGTCGGCTTACGTAGTGAGACAGGGAACAAATCTCGGCACTTTGCGCAACAAGGCAGGTACCCATCCAGGATCGACAAGTATTCGGGCTTTCCCCGTCCTTGCATTGCAGAAGAGGGCTGCGCATGGGAACGAGCGGAATCGCACGCTAGAAGCAGAGGACTTCCATCCTACCTCGCAAGATGCAGTGCTTCATGCTGTGCTTCGTGCTGATCACATGTCATGTGGGTGGTCTGTCAACGTGTAAAGCTGTCGTGGGTTGTCTACGCCAAACGGCATTCGCTGCTGCAAGACAATGAAGGCATAGGCACGTTGCAGTCGCGCTAGTTGACATAGAGCTCTAGGGGTTTGGTCTAGAACCACTGATAGTAATGCCGGGATATTCAGAGCGCGATTGACTTCCAACAGTGACTTGCGTTAATTTGAAATGATATCAGATGCTACATTATTCAAGAAGACAGAACACGGCGATTTGGTATCCACGCAGAACCTCGAAGAAACTCCCTAACACACCTCGAATCCTCACTCATAACCGCCCCTGGGGATATGAGCAATGTTCCTGATGTCTTTCGTCTCGATACGACCCATTCCTTTGTACATGTCGTGGCGATCGATCAGGCTATTCACCGTCGTGGCGGGCACAACGTAATCCTGCATGCCGTCACTGCTGACAGTCTTGATCTGTTCGAGCTCGTTCTGGTCGAACGTCGCTCGATTCGGGCTATCCACTGATATTTTCGGCTCCTGTCGGTCAACACTTCCCTTGTCATTGACAGATAGGTCCTGCAACCTGGAGTCCAGATCTAGTGCCGCTGGTCCACTTGGAAGTTCGCCAACGCTCTTGGATCGTACTGGCTCCAGACTGTGGAAGCCGTCATCCTTGGCAGTGACGTCCAGCACCTCGTTCTCTGGCACACTAAGAGAGCGTACCGGGTCCTCTGGGAGACTGTTCGATCGCTCTTTCTCGTACTTATGACTCTTCGACCAGGACTTAAACTTGAATGCACTGAGCCATCCGGGTCGTTTCTCCTTCTGGCTGTTGTAGCTATTCTTTTTGCTATTGCTCGGGCGCCTTTGAGGATCGTAGACACCTTCGGCAGCCAACTGAATGGCTGTCTTTTCCTCCGGCCCGGTCGAGCCTCTCTTTTGCGCGGTCTGTGCTACCTCAGGATGAGCCCTCATTTCATAGTCTGACTTCCGCCGTCCACCCGCTGCACCGCCCATGGGCGCAGCTCCGACAGACGCTCTACGATTGGCGGCAACCGTCTCCCTCAACTCCTCATTCAGGTACAGTAGCGCCCTGTCTGCAACCTCGAGGTACTGTGGATAGTCTGCCTCGCAAGCCTCACGAATGAGACGCAACTTCTCCCAATCCTGTTGAACGACAGGCCCAGAAAGCTCAGGATGCCAGGCCATTGACCGAATGTCGCTTTTCATTCCGCGATCGACGTGCTCATTAACGCCGAGCAGGTTGATCAGCCCATCCACTTCGGCACGGACAGCCTTGACAAACACACCAAATCTTGTAGTGTCTTTGACAGTCCAGTGGTTCGTAGTCATGCTCATGCTTCGTTTGATGTTCGCACAAGCACCGCTCTGTCTGACGAGGTCTTGCAGCAGTCCGTACTTTTCGCGAAAAGCTTCCATGCGGTTTGTGTCCAAAGCCGGATGTTCGAGCATGTTGAAGCGCTTAGGGCTTTTCAAGCCATACTTTTCCATCAGTTCATCCCTTGACAGGTGGCCTGGTCGGCCAGCGATCTCGTTCAGGGCTTGTCTGACCTTCTCATGGATCACATCGTTGTCCAGGCGGTCATCTCTGACGCCGAAGTTGACAGGAAGATGTGGGTCGGGATTCGTGAGTCCGGGATGGCTTGGAATCATGTGCCTGGCGATTGTTGCAGGTGGGGCTGAGATGCCAACCGCATCGCCAAAGATGAGTAGTCTGCTCTGTTGCACACCAAGTTTTGCTAGCGCGACTCTCTGTGCGTGGTCGCTCTCCTTCGAAGGATGTATGAGGTTGAAGGCCTCAACGCAAGTACTGAACTGTGTAGCAAGTGAGAAGACTTTGTCCAAGATCTGCGCTTTCGTCGGCCCAGGCGCATCCCCCTCGATCATTTCGGTGGTTGCTTTGGAGCTCATTGTGGGGTAGCTACAGCTTTGCAGCTAGCGGTGAGGAACTTCAAGGACCGCAGGTAGAGGAGAAGAATTGATTTGCAGGGAAATGGAAAATGGCTCTTCACGAGGCTAAAGCAGTATCCGTTGAACTTCTGTGCGCATGACGTCTGAGGAGCTGCTCCAAGCCTGGTCAATGGCTGCGTTGAGTGTGGCGCAGAGACTGCACCTAAGAAGCGAAGGTGCGGGGCAGCCGATCAATCACCATGGAAAGGCTTTTTACACGCGCTCCAATTTGTGAGCTTCGTGCTACAACACCAAACAAGCTCCGATACTCTAATTGCGCGTGCAGAGTGACTGTCACCGCCATGTGCTGTGGCGCGACACGTGTAAAATTAGGTCAATCACGCGTGCTTCGCTAACGGCTACAGGCGGGATGCCAGGAGGCTGGTAAAGCATTGCAGGCTTGTCCAAAGACTCTCATGCTGCGAATTCGTCTCACAAATGCCAATGTTTACTAAGCGCACACAGCAGGCATCCTGCGAAGGTTCGACGTTGGCGGAAGGCCGGACTGACGATCACAGATGTTGAACGGTCGCGAGTCGCTCTCAGAGAGGACTTTGAGCGCTCTCGCATGGCAAAATGGTGGGAGTTCCGCATAGCTTCCATGAGGGGTGTCCAGTAAAACCTCTAAATTGTCGTAACCGGAAGGACAGGAGTTAACAGGATCGATTGGGCGAAAATGGGTATCTGAAATCAAACAAAAAACATGCACCATAGGTCTGGATGTCATCGCTGTCGTGAAAGCCGTAACTGCATCTCGCAAACGGCCGGCTGGACCGTCCATTCAAGACTTGGGGCCTCATATGTGGGAATATGGTGCTTTGCCGTGCGACTTATCCTCGCTGACGCTCGCCACAGTACTCCTATCACCGTCGCTGGCTGTCTTGGCGAGGTTGTCGTCTACACTGAACTCCTTCCGGACGAAGATGCCGCTGGGGCTACGCCCACGTACGACCACCCGAGTCTCTTTCGTCTGCATGTTGAATCCCGTCTCGTTGTTCACAAAGCCCTCCTCGCTGTCACGTTCGGGGTTCATGATGGTGTCGTCGGCACCCCTTCTCCGACTAGAGGCAGCGGCAGATGTATGCGGCTTGTCACCACGCCATGTAAGATGATAGGATCCACCGGGCCTCGTCTCTTTTCGCGAGCGTCCAAAAATCGGGCCGAACATTCTAACGAATGGACCACGAAGCATGGGAAGGCAAGCGCAAACAATGCCAGCGTTGGCCTCGATGACCGACCAGATCGTTGCTGGAATCGGACCCCAGGTGGGATCAGGATCAGATGCGGACGCCGCAATGGTAGTTGCGCGGTAAATGGATGCGAACGTGACGCTGCCAATTGTCAGTTGTGTCGTCTAACATTCAATTCGAGTTGCAGAGAAACCGGCCGCAAGAGTAGACCTCTTGGAGGAAGGGAGGCAGTCAGAGGCTTTCAGCAAAGTAATTAATCTGCGATGAAAGCTTTGGACACTACAATGACTATATTGTGTCTTGGCCGGTTTGTTGTGCAACATGAAAGCGTTTACGAGACTGTACTTACAAAGCACCGGTGCCAAACACCAAACAAATACCGAGCTTCTCCGCGCGGCCCATTGACAGTTTCATGATCTCCGAGATGGGTAGAAAAAGCAAGGCGAAGTCGGTGGAGATCTGTGTCGAGGCGTACGAGATCCACCACGGCTCGTTCTTGAAGCATCGGAAGCCAGAAATGCTCCTGTCCCAGAAAGCAGCGATCGGCGTACACTGGAAGATAGTCGCAATGATGAAAGCGAGACTGGAAGCCACAATCCAGGCGTTCATGACATGACAGGCGATGCGGAACGAATTGCTTGACACCGCGAAGATTCTGTAGTACAGACAGGCGATCGAAATCTTGTTGAACATAAGGACGATCTTGTATACGATATTGGCACCGTAGAACCACTTGCGGGCGGTCATACGCGTGTTGGGCTGAAGCGTGTGCCAATGTCGACCATAGCCGTACACGACAGCTAAGTAACACGTTAGAAGTAGGACGGACCTCGTC
The DNA here is from genome assembly GCA_011058865.1 of Didymella keratinophila. Classification (NCBI taxonomy): domain Eukaryota; kingdom Fungi; phylum Ascomycota; class Dothideomycetes; order Pleosporales; family Didymellaceae; genus Didymella; species Didymella keratinophila. The sequence goes on along the minus strand of SWKW01000107.1, from coordinate 75,544 downwards.
GCCGAATTGAGCATACCTTGACACTCTGTCAAAGAAAGCAGACCTGAAAAAATCAATGCTGCGATGATCATGTAATCATCCATCCCAAGACCACTTCTTTTGATGAGCCTTTGCAACAACCGCGCGCTTACGAAAGCCGCCGCGATGACGACTGCGAGTACAGAGGTGAGCCATAGACCCCATCCTCGTTGTACAGGTCCATCAGTACCGAGACCAACATTTGGCGCCATCAAGAAAGGCCTGTCGAACTTCGAGAGCAGCGTCGTGGAGTACCGCCGGTATGGTAGATGTCAGGTCCAAAGGAGACATGAGCGACACAAGAGACTCCTGCAAGCATCATGGGCATAAGCCCACACATAAGATGGAAGACCCTTTCCATCAGCCCTGCATGAGTAAGGTTGAGAGCAGATCAGTTTCTGGTAGGCGTCGAAGCGAAGGAAGCGCAACATGGTACATCGGAGCAAGATGGCTGCGTAGCGAATGAGCAAGTGTGCCTGAGATTGCTCCTCCATGTACCATTGGCCATTGCTGCTGTTCCCGGAGGGAGGCCGTAAGGCGGCAGCACGGCAGCGCGCTGGCCAAATGCCTAAGCTTGCGCAGCGGCTTAAACGCCGAATGCGAAGACTGCAGGATTCACTAGTCCCGTCGATCAATATGAGCGTGGAGGTGGGCGACTGAAAACTCTGCCTCACACCTCACAAAGTTGTATGCTGCTGATGCAGAGTATTTCAGCCGAGGCTGTGTCAAATACTGCGTATCAACGTTGCTTGTTCTTGACTCGAAGCTGTCAAGCGGAGGACCGCCGGCGAAGCGAAAGCTTCCGTGACAGTGGGAAGGAGCGAACTAGGAAAAGTCTCCGCAGTGCACGGTCTCCCTCGGCCACTTTAGAATGGCCGACCCGTCTCGACGGGAAGCGAGATGAACATTCTCCTTGCTCTGAAACATGACATCTTTTATTTCCGAGACTCAGATGCCTTTACGAAGATGAGATGACTGCGAGGCTGGCATGTCCGGGTTGGCGACTTGAGCAGAGATGAGATGTCGTAGCAGATAACGGCGTCCGTGTTCGATAGAAGCACTGTCGCCCGTTAGCCTCTACCGCGTTCCGGAATGACTGCCGCGACGCAGGCACCGCCAAGTGGCGAGTAACCTGGAAAGACCCAGTTCCACCCGCTGTCTTCTAGAAAATGTATTGGTGGCCGGGTCGGTCGCTCAAGGGCCGTCCCTTCAAGAGTGCAGTACTCCCGCTGCCGTGGGTCGGTTGAGCTCAGCACTGCCCGTTTCAATTTGACAAGATGCAGCCTCTTACTCTGACAGCTGTTGCCATAGCTGCGTTGCTCTGTTCGGCCGTTGCCAGTCCTGTGCAGCCGAAGGTGCAAACCAGCACTGGCGGAACCATCATCGGCCATGGTGCATCGAACAAGACCAGCGTCACAGAGTTCCTGGGCATCAGATATGCTGAAGCACCAATTGGCGAGCTGAGGTTCGCAGCCCCTAGGAAATATGTGGCGCCTTCGGGCAGTGTCTTCGAGGCTTCTGAGTGGGTATGTAACTTCTCCTTTGCTTCCTCTTGTGGCTTGTACTGACAAGATATAGTCGCCGTATGTGTTTTCACACAATGCAACGTATCCCGTATCTAACATCGAAACAGCGACTGTCCATCGAATAAGCCACCAGTCAGCGCATTTCCCAACTTCACCCAACCCTCTGGCCTCCACGTGTGGAAGAACTTCGCGGCTCAGAACAGCAATCCGGTGTCCGAAGACTGCCTGAAGCTCAATATCTGGACCAAGAATGTAGGCAACATCAAAGCAAAGAAACCAGTCTTGGTATTCCTTCATGGAGGGCGTACGTATCATGTTGCCTGCGATTGGGGAAAGTGATTCCTAATGCAGTGTACAGGCTTCCAAATCCCCGGTCCCCACAGCCCACTGTACAATGGTCAGTATCTGGCTGATAGCCAAGATGTAGTTGTCGTCACACCCAAGTATGTGCTCAGATATTATGTAGTGAATCTAGTCTAACAGAAGCAGCTACCGACTTGGGATGTTCGGCTTTTCGGGTGCTCCTGGAGTGGAACCAAACGCTGCGCTCAAAGACCACCGTGCTGCTGTCGAGTGGGTCCGCGACAACATCGCGGCATTCGGTGGTGACCCATCACGTATCGTCATATTCGGACAGAGTGCCGGAGGTGCCAGTGTCGACTATTGGTCGTTCGCGTGGAAGCAAGATCCCATTGTCGCTGGACTCATCCCCATGTCGGGAACTTCTCTCAGCTTTTTGCCCAACACACCAGACTATGCTCAGACATTATGGTATAATGTCTCACAGACAGTCGGGTGTGGCGGACCTAACGATGATGCCGCCACAGTACTATCTTGTGTTCGAACCAAAGACTCCTCGGTCCTTTTGGCTGCTGCTGCAAAGGTTCCCGCACTCCCCACCCAGGCGCTTGCTCAAGCAACCTTCCACCCGACTGTAGACAACGTCACCGTCTTCGCAGATTACCAAGGTTTGGCCGCATCTGGCAACTTCGCTAAGATTCCGTTGTTGGCTGGCAATGCTGATCAGGAGGACGGATGGTATCGAATCTCAGGTTGGGCAGCTAAGCTGAACTTCACCAATGCTCAGTGGAATCTTTTCACCGAACGTGGTTTCACCTGTCCGGTAGCGTTGTCAACCAAGTACAGGGCGCAGTATGGTGTTCCTACCTGGCGTTACCGCTACTTTGGCGACTTTGACAACCTTCGCTTGTACAACTCGACTGCTGGTCTGAGTCCCAGGGGCAGTGCTGCTTATCATGGAGTCGATCTGAACGTTGTTTTTGGGACCGCTACGGACAACTCCGGTCTCCCTAACTCTGCTGCGGAGGATGCTACGATAAAGTACGTTCAGGGCGCATACGCTGCATTCGCCCGAGATTCGAAGAAGGGTCTGACACAGTACGGCTGGCCTGCTTACAAGGAGACTGGTAAGATCTACACGGGCTTCTCTGACTTGTATGCTAAATCAGGTACAGGCAAAACTCTTGTTGGTCTTGCTTATAACAACAGCCCAAAGCCAACATTCTTCGAGGCAAACACGTACGATAAAGCTTGCCCTGTAATCAACGATCCTCTGCCAGGACGAGGCGCCTTCTAGAGCCGGCTTTTACCTTGCTGTACAATGATTTTTATGGCAATAACTATTATTGTTCATGAGGGGCACGCGCAGTGTAAACTGCTCGAAATTCCTCAAATTGCTTCTACGCGCGGTGTCACCAGTGCTTCGGCTTGGTGTCAGTGAAGAATCATATGGCCATGTCGGCTCACATCTTGAGGGTCTATCCATCCTTTCATGTTACAAAACATGACCATGCAACATATTGTAATCTTTAGGGGATCCATCGAAGTGCAGAAACTGTCTACACTGGTACTGAAGACCTCCAAGTCTTCCCCACTTTCGGGTAATTATAATCTGCAATGTTAAAACCAGTTTTTGCTGCGGCATTGGAGTCAAGTTACTGACTTTCGTCCGAGTCGAACAATATTGCTTGGCTTGTGGGATACACAAGGCTCCCACACCTCAACGTTCGAAACTCGCTGTAGCTTTGTAGCGGTGGTGTGTAGCTATGCCTGCAACGTCATTTAGCATGCTGGTGGTTTCGGCCGCTCAGTCGCGTCTCATTGGCGGAGTAATGCCGGATCAGTTCTCCAGACCTTTGGGCTTATTTGGGACTGCTGCATGACTTCTGACCAATTGCGATAGCCAAGGATCTTCATCCTTGGATTGCCTCGTGGCCTGAGCAATATTCCCACCTCCGGCTTTCGTAACTTTCTCGCGACCCATCATATCCAGAAACTCTACAGATCCGTCGCCCATCAACAGGAGGGTCTTCATTGAATCAAAAGAGACCGACTCTCGTCCAGCATGACCAATTCCATCGGCGCATGGACTTTCAGCCCTCTGGCGACAGAATTTTCTGCCACTGTGCTTCCAAACGTTGGATTCTGGAGCGTGAGCAATGGAACATGGGACTACCAAATCCAGCTGTCGTGGCCTTTGAACTGGACTTCTCCTCTCGAGAGCTACACTGTCGAGACTATGTATGACATTCTACTCCAGGCCGTCGGGTGAGACGGTGTCTTGCAGGAATGGGCCAACTGACTTACAAAGTTACGTTCTGGACGGCAATGCTCAGGGCCTTTCCGCGACCGAAGCGATCCGCCGTCGGAGACCGGTAGAGTTCAATCAGCCAGACATCATCACCGTATCGATTGGTTACCCGGAGACAATCGAAGACTCGCCCTACAGCGCACAACGCTACAGCGACCTGCAGCCGCCTGTGTGTTCAACCTGCCCATCCCCTATAATGCCCGGCGTTCCGTCTAATGCTGACGGTCTGATATCGTTTATCGACACTGCGCTGCGCCCGTGGGTGCAGAAAACTATTTTTACAGCAGCATCTTTTGACAAAGACGCGCTATACGGCCACTCCTTCGCCGGTCTGTTCACTTTGTACGCTCTGACCGTGGGGCCTGATCTTTTCGACACATTCCTCTCTGCTTCGCCTGCTCTGTACTGGAACGACGATTACGTCTTTAACCAGCCCGAGTTTCTTGCGCCGCTCAAGAACAACACCAAGTTGAGAAGCAACGGTACTAAGCCGGCGTTGCAGCTGAGCTATGGTGGGCTCGAACAGTTCCCAAAACGGAGACGAAGGGAAACAGACGACGAGTTCGAATTCAGAAAGAGTATTCTCGTGCCGCAGAGAATGACCAACTTGACAAACAAACTCTATGGGGAGCTTGCTAAGAGCCCGGTGCTGCGCGATGTGGAGCTCAACGTGTTTCCGAATAGCTATCATGCAACCGTGGGCGGTGCAGCCTTTAGTGACGGCATTGACTACTTCCTTGATTGGTGAACAGCGAACGGGAAGAGGCACATAGTCATCTGCGAAAAGATGATCACGGTGGATTCCTAAGCCTATCACTGTCTGATAGAAGGCATTGAGCTTGTGACAAAGTACTATCAATCTTTGTAGAGCTTATCATCCATCAAAGCAGACCGTATCTAGGTGGAGTCGATTTCACAAACGAGCTAGTGGGCCGTTCTTTCTCGCAATACCTAGTGCTGACTTGCTGATCTCTGCAACCGAGTTGCATCCCGTCAATTGCATGCATCGTCGAAAGTCCGTATACAGGATGTCCAACATTTTACTCACACCAGCTTCACCATCGTACTGCGGATTCAAGTCAGTGAATGCCATACCGATCAGGATGTAACGACCCACCGCTAAACCCCAGATGGCCGGTCTGCCGACCCAGCAGCACTCTGCTCCGAGGGCCAATGCTTTGAATATGTCTTGACCTGATCTAATCCCACCGTCGATGTGAATACGGATCTGACCAGCCGCAGCCTCAACGCACTCTGGAAGCGCATCAATAGTGGCCGGTGTTCCATCCAACTGTCTCCCGCCGTGATTGCTGACAATGACTCCATCGCAACCATACTCGCGGGCCAGGAGCACATCCTCCGCAGTCAAGATACCCTTAATCCAGATCTGCATATTGGTAATGGTCCTGAGCCACGGTATCTCCCTTGGCCAGGAGTGATAGTCACTGTTGAAACCCACGAACCCGGCATCATGAGTGTCAGCGCGTATTTCCTCAGACGTTCTCTCCAGCATAGGAAAAGACAAGCCCTCTGGAGTGCGAAAATCGTTGCGATGCTCATTGTATCTTACGCCGAGAACCGGACTGTCAGCTGTTAGAAAGATGGCTACATAGCCGGCCTTTTCCGCTCTTTTGATGATGCGTTCCTGTTTCGCTCGATCTTTCATCGAGTAAACTTGGATAGCGTGGCCGATAGGGGTGATTGCCTGCGAAGCGCCACAGATGTCCTCGACCGAGTAGTTTGCGAAGGAGGATACCCCCATGTGAACGTTCCTCTTTGCACAAGCTCGACTCGTGGCCAGCTCGCCGTCTGGGTGAGCCATAGCTTGAATTCCTGCCGGCGATACGCATAGTGGGAAGTCGATTGTCTTTCCGAGGACGTCCACGCTTGTGTCTACCTTTGAAACATCTCTGAGAACTCGAGGACGCAGCTTGTACTTCCGGTATGCCCTGGAATTATCCGCGACGGTGATCTGGTCCGTAGAACCTGAGTTATAGAAATCTAGATTTGTCACCTCCAGCTCCAGTGTTCCTTCTTCCTCCGTGGAACCCTCAGTGGATCCAGGAGGGAACTGACGAACCTCGAACGCCAACCGGAAGTTTAGCGGAAGCGGCGTCTCTCAGATCATCGATGCTGAGAAGTACCGGTTCTGGTGCAGGAACATGCTTCTTCTCGAATTTCTCGACCATGATGGATGCTTTGATAGTGTGTGAGAGACTTCTACCTGACATGAGTCTTGATCGTGACCGTTCCCGCCGATTTCGGAATGTTATCGCACTAGCGTGACGAGCGTAAGGCGCAGGGCGCGCGGGGTATCGTTCTCCGCATCTAAGACTCTACCACAGCTGATTAGCAACCATTGAACAGTCACAGCGTAGGAAGTCTTCCCATCTGCTATACTATCATAGGCATCTTCGTTCGACGTCGTTGAGTCTACAGCAGACGCTCTCAACTCGCCTTGTAAGGATGTCCGACACAAGAACCGCTATGCTCTCTTCAAATGCTCCTTCGCCGCCATCATTCCTATCACAAGCCATTCGTGATGGAAACCTCGTCTTTTGCTCGGGTCAGATAGGCGTTGATCCATCTGTTGGTGCACTAGTGTCTGGCACAGTGCAAGATCGAACAGTACGCAGCCTACATTGTTCATACAAGGCTCAGACACATTAACTTGCGCAGCGCCAAATCCTGAAGAACTTGTCTGCTGTCCTTGAGAGTGCAGGATCGAGTCTGGACTTGGTGAACAAAGTCAACATCTTCTTGGTCGAACCGAGCGACTTCACACCAATGAATGAGATCTACGAGACGTTTTTCCAGAACCCCAGGCCGGTAAGTGGGGCAAGACCATGTTTAAAATCAATTCTGATCTTGTTAGGCGAGAACATGTGTATTCGTCAAGGCATTGCCTCTGGGCACTGATGTCGAGATTGAATGTGTTGCGAAGGTTGGCGACCAGTCAAAACTTTGAGAGGCTGCTCGACTTGTGTCTTTCAAGGCAAGCAAGAACATACAGTCAGCCCTCTAATAGCCATGAGTAAGCTCTATATGTAAGCAAGATGAGCAGGGAAAGGAGCTAGGCTGCACTGTCCTTCGGCTTTGAGTCGGACTTTGAAATGTTCCAGGGATTTCCCTACTCGCACTTCTTGTCACTGTAGCTTGCATAGGGGCCGCATGATAAGGCAACCTTGATACGACGTCAAACGAAGAGTGAACAATGATAGGACAAGCGGTGAATGATATTGGGTAAAAAAGATCTATACAATCAGTATCAAGTACAACAATATTGCGTAATGCGTAACAAGTCGGTCCGGTATCGTATCCGACCCATGGTTCATCCCCAGCTGTTCAAACCGCTGCGTCTATGCCATATCTTTGGAGTTGACGGCCTCTAGGTGGGTGCGAGCGCCCTTCTCCACGCCATAATCGGAGCCAGAATCGCCTTCGGCGTGGAAGCTGTCGACAGCTGTGGAAGCGAAGTGGCGAGCGGGCACTTTCTTCTCGAAGAGGATGTCGAGCTCGGCGTAGGTGCGGCCCTTGGGCTCGGGCAGGCGGAAGAATGCCCAGACAAAGCAGAGGAAGCAAGTGCCAGCGTAAAAGAAACCAGTCTTAGCGCCCCAGTTCTGCAAAATGTTAGTGACCAATCTCCGAATTCAAGAAATGAGGACTTACCCATGCACCAGGATTAAGCATGCGCGGGGTCAAGACGTTGCCGATGCAGGAAGCAATGTTGTAGAAGTTACGGGCCAAGACGACGGTCTTCTGACGGAGGCGGGTAGAGGGAATTTCGGCAACAATGGCGTAGCAGACGGGTCCGACAGTGATGTTGTAGACGCAGGCAAACATAAGAAGAAGAGCGCCGATAGCCCACTGAGCCCCAGTGTTGCCCCTGTTGATAGTTCCGCAAGCTCCGATTACAACGAGAATGGTCACCATGGCCAAGTCGCCGCAAACGTAGAGAGTGCGGCGTCCGACACGTGGGATGAGAGCCCAAGCAATGAAGACACCAACAGCGCCGATAGCGTATTGACCAAGGGACATGGAGAAAGAGTTTGATTCATCGAGACCAGCCTGAACGAAGAAGTAAGTCGAGTTTCCAATGAGAGCAGCGCCGCAGAAAGCTTGTGTAAACCAGGTCATGCAGGCGATCTCAGTGCGGCGAAGGTCGGTTCCGCGGAAGCAGTCCAGGTAAGAGGTTCCCTCGGAGACAGCCTTTTCAAGTTCGTTGGTGTGGCGCATCATAGCAATGGTTTCATTAGCGTTGAAGTCGGGATGCTTGTCGGCGGAGGTGAGGCGGTTGAGCATGAACTTAGCGGCCTCGTCGCGGCCCTTGCGGACCAACCACCAAGGAGACTCGGGAGCGAAGTAGATGCCAATGAGAATGGGAGTTGGCCAGAGCCACTGCAGAGCGTAAGGAATACGATAAGCCCACTGGTCGGGACGGAGCGCAACGCCCTTGAGAACACCGGAAGCGAGGAACTGGCCCATGACCCAGCAGAGGTTGACGTAGGTGGTGAGGATGGGACGCAGGGGAACGGGAGTAACCTCAGCGGCATATGTGCAGGTAAGGGTCTGGAAGACACCCCATGGAACACCGCAGCAGATGAGACCGACAAGAAGCATCTCGATGTTTTGCGCGAAGAAGACGATGAAGATGAAGAGGTTGACGGCGAAGAGGGCACCCATCATGGTCTTCCTGTAGCCGAAGCGATCCGCGATGTAACCGTTGAGCAGAAGACCGAAGAACTCACCAACGAAGGCACCGTTGGTAAGGCCGGATTGCCATGCGGCGGTGATTTCCCAATCTCCACTAGGGAGCTGAGAGCCATAGCGCTGCTTGAAGGCGGGAGCGGCGAACAGAGAATTGATGAGGACCTTGTCGAAGCCCTCCATAATGATAGCGGTGGAGAGCAAGACGGACCAAGCGACGGCCTTGGGGTAGAGGCGGATACCCTCGCGCAGAGACATCTTCTGCTCCATCTCTGTAGCCTTGCTGGCTTCGTGGGCGACCTGCCTGTGATCAGACATGGCCACAGACAGTTTGCGCTGCTGATCGACATCGACAGCGACGACGCTGCTGTTGCGACGAGACATGATGGCGACGGTGTTGATGGGGTCGTTGAAGGATTGTCCAAGAAAGAAGGAGGAGAACTTCGAGTCAACTAAGACCTCTTGTGTTCAGAGCTTGATCTGGAACTGCGGAGTTGGATCCCGAGCTTGCTGATGATCCTCGGTTTCGGATGGCCTTGAGGTTGTCTTATACAATTGCTCGAGCTTCAGCACGCGAGCCTCATGCCATGTCCACGCTCCCGCCAAGTGAGTGAATACCAATGGTGTGGTAAGGAGAATGACGCGGGGAGACAGGCGAGGACTGGGGGCGTCGAAGCCACGCCCGCTGCAGTTCTGCACGACCTGATCTCCATCTGGGGATAGCCTGATTCTAGTCTGGGGGAAAGGCGCCGACGGTCCAGCCCAGCAGAAAAGGGTTAGCCTGAGTCAAGGCTATGATTCGTCTGAAGCCGGCCCGACTTGCCCGACATCGCTGTGGAAGCTGCGATCCAACTTCACGTGGGCTGCAAGATGCTAGCTCAATCACTAGCCGCCACCCCAGTTCCCAGCTCGACTGCCTTCTGAGCTAGAAAACGGACGAAGCAAGGGATGTGATTCGCACGTTGTCGGCACGCTGATCTCGAGGCGTTCTTGTCACTGGTCGTGCCTTCCCCGCCCCCAGCTTCCAAGCCTCCAACGCTTCCTTGCCTCGCTTAATCTCCTGAGGGGTGTGGAAAACAACAAACGTGCACCCCACCTCGACACCCCATGGAGAAGGATAGCGTTCCGTGATACTGCACCTAACCGCATCCACCCTCCTCAGCTCGACTGCCAACATCACGGCCCGAACTCTAGCCAATTGCAATCCTCCCGATAATCCTCCCGTGCCTCACGTGCAGAGCCTCAATATCAGAATGGATCCTCAACTACAGGTGAGTATCAATCTAAACCTCACAGTCTGCTCCACTCCACGTTCCTTCGGGGTCGATTTGCTGGTATAAGAATCGGTCTCGCAAGCCACTTGACTATCGAAAGAAAAGCCTTGGATCGTTGGACTTTGCCCGTCTACATTCAAGATTCTATCGAGTCTTTGCCTTGCTTTCACATCACCTGCACTTCTTGCATTCTACGTTTGATCACATACCTGACATGACTGTCACACAGAGACCTTGGTGGAAGGATGGCGTCGTCTACCAGATCTACCCCGCCTCCTTCAAGGACTCCAACGGCGATGGTGTAGGTGACTTCCAGGGCATCATATCTGAGCTGGACTACATCCGCTCGATCGGTGTTGATACCATCTGGATCTGCCCAATGTACGACAGTCCCCAAGTCGATATGGGGTACGACATCCGCAACTATGAAGATGTGTATGCGCCATACGGCACCCTCGACGATATGCAAAGGTTGATCGATGAGACACATGCACGCGGTATGCGTATCATCCTCGACCTCGTCGTGAATCACACATCCAACTTGGTAAGTCTGACCCCCATAATTGTCGAGAGGGGAATCGCTAATGAACTTCAGCATGAGTGGTTCCTTGAGTCTCGCTCGTCGAAAGACAATCCCAAGCGTGACTGGTATATCTGGCGCCCTGCCCGCTATGTGAATGGGGAGCGCAAGCCCCCCAACAATTGGGTTTCGAACTTCACAGGCAGCGTCTGGGAGTGGGACGAGCACACACAGGAATACTACCTGCACCTGTTCTGCCCCGAACAACCCGACCTGAACTGGGAGAACGAAGAGACACGCAAAGCTATCTACAAGTCTGCCATGGAGTTTTGGCTCGACCGTGGCGTCGATGGTTTCCGTGTCGACACAGTGAACATGTACAGCAAGGGCGAGATGCTCGATGCTCCCATCACAGATCCAGGCTCAGAGTGGCAATTCGCAGGCTACGAGTACTGCAATGGCCCGCGCATGCGCGAGTTCCTCGGCGAGATGAATGAGATACTGAGCAGATACGACGCCATGACCGTGGGCGAGTGTCCCCACACCAAGGAAATGGCGCGTGTGCTTGAGTATGTCTCGGCCAAGGAGAAGCAACTGAACATGGTCTTCCAGTTCGACGTCGTCGACGTTGGCCAGGGACCCTACAAGTTCCAGACTACGCCACGTAACTGGATACTCCCACAATTCAAGGAGGCAATTGCGCGGACTCAAGATCTGATTCGTGGAAACGACGGCTGGACAACCGTCTTTCTCGAGAACCACGATCAATCGCGCTCCATCACACGCTTCACTTCCGATGCGCCTGAGCACCGTGTCGCTAGCGGCAAGATGCTAAGTCTGATGATGTGCGCTCTGTCGGGCACGCTGTTCATCTACCAAGGCCAGGAACTGGGCATGACCAACTTCCCCAAGACATGGAGTATGGACGAGTACAAAGACGTTGACAGCTCAAACTACTACAAGATGGTTGCGCGCCGCACCAACAACGATCCAAAGGCCTTGGAAGCCGCGCATACCTCTCTTCAGCACTTGGCGCGCGACCACTCGCGTGTCCCCTTGAGCTGGAGCACAGGGCCTACAAACGGCTTTTCGCCCCCTGACGCAAAGGAGAAGCCATGGATGCGGCCGCTCGAGGATGCAGACGTGTGCAATGCGAGGCAGCAGCAGAGCGACAAGAATTCAGTGCTGGCATACTGGAAGCGCATGCTGGGTGTGCGAAAGCAGTACAACGATCTGCTCGTGCACGGCGAGTATGATGATCTTGACGTCGAGAACTGTGATTTCTACGCATTCACCAAGACGTGGAAGGGCAAGAAGGCGTTCGTAATTTGCAACTTCACGGACAAGAAGCAGAAGCTGTACGTGCCAAAGCAGATCGACAACATAAAGAGGGATCTGCTCATCAGCAGCGTCAACGAGCCAGTAGAAGAGGCGTTGGCTGCCTGGGAGGGCAGGATTTACTTGCTTGCGAACTAGGTTTCTGAGGACCTGAAGTATCGGTCTGCTTTAGATAGAATTCTTCATCATGGGTATATACACGACTCTTAGGACGGAATTACCTCAAAAATAAAGTATGGCAACTGCCAGTCTTTATGACCTAAGAGGTATTGAAATGTGCCCTGGACAGCCTTCTCGATATGTGATTCCAGGTAGCGAGTTGACCAACCCTGACCTCTTTCGGGATCCCCACACCTTCAGTCTGCACTTGTCCCAAAGCTTGTTCGTCTGCCATCTCCTCAAGGCCCGCAGCCGTTTTAGACTGCGCCACTTGGTACCAGGGATCATTCGCGCAGGGGCTCTGCAGATCCAGCGGCAAATTCGGCGAGCTTGCGTTGCTGACCGCCTCCGGAAACATGGTCTGCAGGCGCTCGAGCTTTTCGAGTAGAATACCCCTGCGCGTGGCGTCGAGCTGGGGCAGCAGCAGCACGAAGTCAAGGATAAAGAGGAAGTCGTCTATGCGCAGGGCTGTTTCTTCCAGCGTAGCTGCAGGAATGTGGATCAGCACATCGGCGATGGTGTCAGTGATCTCGAACAGCTTCTGCGTGATCGAGCTCCCATGTACCTCGATGTCCTGGCGAGACATACTGGACAGCTGATGGCGCAGGGACTGCGATAATCGGACTGGAAAGAGGAGGGACAAGCACTCCTTTGACGATCGTGACGAGAGCAGTGTCTGGCCCATGGCGAGCCGCCAAACTAATGTGCGGAGCCATTCGCGTGTGATGGTGAGGTCTGCGCGCTGCATCATGGAAAGGTTTGCTAGCTCGAGCGCATCGGCTTCCGGATCGCCCTCGAGCTCGCGCGATTTGGCCTCGACCCAGGTACTTGTGACGGGACCGGTTTGGCCAGCCGCACCGAGCCAGCTGCTGAGAAATTCCGTGTCAAGCAGTCGGAAAAGCTTGATGATTTGATTGAACCCCTCATGAACCTGCACCGGGATTGTGGGGTCATCTTCGGGTAGAGTATAGAGTGGCAACATGATGGCCTGACGGTAGTCCAGAATTGCGAGGAAGCGCTCGTGAACATACGCTTGCCAATACAAACGCTGTCGTCTCGATCTCTCGGGACCTGTCAAATTTGTGACGTGCTCTGGATTGTCAATGCGGAGCAGCTGGATGGCGCTGATGGCATCCCTCATCCAGTGGAACGCTGCGTCGCTGCCCTGTAGACTCATGAGGCAGTTGTGTATAAATATTGACTGCATCGCTCGCATGACTGATGAGTGGTGGAGCTTGTGCGGCGGCTTCATTGTATCGATCGACAGGTCCATTAGGTTTTCGATGGTGTGCACCACCTCGTCTGTCCTTCGATCTCCATACCGCGTCAGGTTGAGGGTACAGCCACCGAACGAATATATAAAGGATCGCATTTCCTGGTCGCGATCCATTGAGTCGATGTAATGTCGCAGTTCGTGTTCGGCAATAACTGGCTGCACAGGATAGACTCCTTCCATGTAGTCTGGTATGAGGTCCAAGAAGAAGGCTTTGCTGTACTGTGGTGCGATAGGAGACTCAGGCGATGCTGATTAAAGTTGAGTATAGGCATACGTCGAGCCTCAGACTTGGTTGGCATGAACGTACCTGAGCCGAAACCGTTGCGATCGACAGCATACGTGAAGCCGTTGTACGGTTGAATGTGCTGTCCATTGGCCGGTAGTATTGTTGGTGGTGATGTCGCATTGGGATTGTTCATTTGATTCCTGAACTCAGAGATGATATGTCCTCTCTTGCCTTGGCTTCTGAGTTTGCCTGTAGCCGAGTACACGCATCTCAGCCCGAGGTGACTGCATTGTTGACATCGCTCCTTGCCGTTGCACTTGACCTTACGACGCTTGCATGCATCGCATGCTTTGGAGACTCTTTTCTGAGTTGATGCATCCATCGTAGCGGATCATGGTGTGCAAGAAAATGCTCTTGCTTGTAATGATATCTATGGGGTGCGGGCGCTGAGGTGCGGGAAGGTCAACTTGTGGAGTGCGGAGAAACCAGAAAGCTAGTGTCCTTTCGGCTTACCCCCAACTCTCCTGATCCGCTTGTGAGTCCTCATTTCCATATTCACATGCAGACACGCGCAGGAGGCGCAGCTACTAGAACAATGCATGGAAGCAGGGGTGCGATGTATGTAAGAACGGACATGATGTTTGAATGGGCAATTCTAACGAACCATGGAGTTAGCAGCTGCCGAGCATAGCGCCTTCCCGTCGACCACATGGTACACGCATGAGCGACTGGTTCCGTGCAATACCAGTTGAACGGTCATATGCATAATCTCCACAGAATGTCCTCGCCTCTGAAATGACGCCGCTGAAAGTCTGCACACCTTTAGCAGCCGCGTTCTGGCTACGCACCTGTGAAGAATGTCACCGGGTCAAGCTCGGCCGTGACTGCCTCAAAGAGTCAAGGGAAGCGCGAAGCCCTAACCGAGCAAATCTCGCGTCATCGTCTAAAAACATCGTAGCGCAGTGACCGCCTGATAGTCAAGAGATCTCTGTGTTGTACTCTGATGCAGCGTTGGCTCTAGCATTGTTACCTTCATGATGACGACAATGCCAGTCAGGAAGTATCTTAGATGTGGAACAGAATGCATAATAATTAGCGGTGATACAATGACCGCTTCGCTATGCTACGCTTCGCTATGCTAAAACCAAATGTTGGCCAAACGACCAATGCCAGGCGGATCGAAAACGGCGGAACCAAAGCCTAACAACCCATACGGAATCCAACAGTAGTTTCCCCATCGAATCTTAGTCATCGTACAAAATGCCCTTCAGAATACTGCTGCCAGCACCAGTAAGAGCGTTGTCGAGCTCGGTAGTGCCTACAGCACTGGCAACCCTACGATCCTCCACGACAACACCAGGGAATCCACTTGTCTTCCTGCCTCTTCTACTAGGCGTACCAGCATCAACGACCAGCGAGCCAGCTTTGCCCTCGACAGCCGATATAAGCGAGAGCGTCTCCAGGCTGCCCACGATGTCTCGGAACTCGGTGCTGGTGAGTGGGTGAAGAACGTTCTCGCGCTTGCAGAGCAGCGTGTAGGCTTCGAACAACTCTTTGATAGTCGGGGCGGTGTTGTGAGATCTTGATGGCGTGCTCAGGACGCTGTCACCCGCTGAGGCGCGCTTCTTCCGCTCCATGGCGGACAGAGAGCATAGAACAGCCTTCTGTTGAAGGTTGAGGTTTTGCAGACGCTGAGTAGTGCCGTTACTGAAGACTGCGGCGGTGATCTTGGCCATGTGGGCGATAGTAGCCCGAGGAGCGGTCTCTGCCGTGAGCTGCGCCAACGAGGCCGCAAGCGCATTCTGCGCTGTTTGCTTTGACGGCGATCTGACAGCAACTGGTGAGAGGTTGACGTTCTCGATCAAAGGCGTCTTCGATGGGGAGGGTGTAGGAGACGGTGTAATTTCGGCAGCCTTGATGGTATTTTGATTCCTCGTATCGGCCTCGATCAGGTCAATGGCTCTTCGGCATATGTCCAAAGCTTTGCGCAGGTCGCCTGATTGTGCAGCGACCTTCTTAGACAGGAACATGATAGCGGTTGGGTGGACGAAAGGCAGCTGATCAGATCCAGCTGGTTGCAGCGCCTTCAACTTTGACGTGATGACCGAGGAGATTTGCTGTGCGGTGTATGGGAGGAATGGAAGGAGGTGAGGCTTCAAGCCACGCGCTTTTAATCGAGGGAGGAAGCGGTCTGTGAAGTCGAGGGCGTTCGCGATACCAACAAGGACCAAGCCCGAGGCTTTCTGCAAAGACCATTCAAAGATGTTGTACAGCAGGTCGATGTCCAACTCGAGCAGGTGGTCGACTTCGTCGAGCGTGACCACGTAGGACGTCTTGCGCTGTACGAACAGTCGCCTGAGTTCTTCCATCTCGTCGCCCTCGGTTATCTCTGTGATGTCCACGAACTCCTCAAGAAGCGTTCTGTATAGGTCCACGGCGTTCTTGATGCTCATGCAGTTGATGTAGCCCGTCTTGACAGATCCATCAGCCGCAACCGTCCGGCAGACATCGTTGACGAACGCGCTCTTGCCAGTGCCTGGCGGGCCTGAAACGTAGATGCATCCGGACTTCTTGCATTTCGTCCGCGAAGAGATGAATTTGTGCAGCTCAGCGCGCTCCGTGTCGCGTCCAAACAGGACCGTGGGTGCAGACCCGCGAGCGAAGGCTTGGCGCGCTTCATTGTAGATTGTGGGCGCTGTGCTTCGAGGTGTGCCGGCTGTGTGCGGTGTGCGAGGCGTCGATGGTCGACCAGCGATGATCAGGCGTCGTGAAGGGGTGACTGCAACTTTGCTGGAAAGCGCGTCACGGTGCCGCGGGGTTGAGGGCGTACACGAGATCTTTTCTGTCCGGGCAGGCACTTTGGCTGGCGAGTTCTCCTTCGCAGCTGACAGTGGCAGGCGCGACACAGCAGTCTTTGCAGGCGTCGCGCAGGTCCTCCTTCCGCGTTTTGAGCGCGGCTCTTCCTCCACATCCTCGCCCATCTCCACGTCCGACCCAAGCCCAACGTGCGCATCTTGCTTCTTCGGTGTGGCGAAAGGGTTCTCGTTCTCTGCCTCGTCAAGGATGACAAAGGGCGTCTGTCGTGTCGCGCGCTTCGAGGTTGGAGCAACGGCTGCTGAGCGCGTGAGCTTCGCGCGTTCTGCGGAGAGACAGTAGGAGCGCCAATGGCACTTACCTGGCTTCGCTGTGCGAGCAGCACTGCGTGTCCTCTTGCCGAGAACCGTGGAAGGCATCTTGGATATGTGGAAGGTGCAATGCGTGGTGTAGGAAGGTGCACCCGAGACTGGATGAGCGAGGAAGGAGCTGCACGGCACGAACGCGAAACTCGAAGTCGCGACGCGTTAAGAGCTACCGATTCGGTTAGCGCCTTTTCCCGCCTCCCAACCCGCGACTTGGCCCGCGCGCGTCGTGCCTCATCAACACAGCCATTTCGATCGTCGCGATCATGGCGCTCTCTGCGTCTAGATCCCAGAAGGGCTGTCGCTGCTCAGAATTTGCGATGTGCTGTTACTGAGGTCTTGGCCATGGTCTGGCGGCTGCCGCCTGCCAAATTCTCCACTTTTGTAGGCGTCAAGCGTCCGGCCCTCGCTAGCGGTGTGCTGAAGAGGCACTCGTGCCCAGATCTCAGTAGGCAGATGCGACCTGACATCCGAGCGTCTATGCGATTGAAGATAAATAAGAATAATCGCGGACTTACACGAGCAACTACCAACCATGACGTCTGAACATGACTCTTCTGCCCCTATCAAAGTATGCCAGTGCAAGGGCTCAGCCGCCAATACAGGACAAATATTGATCTTCTCCAGCTCCCAGGATTCGGCCTTCCATATGATGACTGGGGCGAGGACCCGGAAGAGTACGCGCAGTCAATTTCAGCAGTGATGAACTGGGCTCACGATGTCACGACAATAAGAGAGAGATGCATGCTGTTCTTCATTGATAGCATATCGGACAAATCGGATTGGACGCGCAAAGTACACGATGAGAACATTGTCTCTAGATGGAGGCAAGAGTCAAAGGAGCTTGACTGGGATAAGTGTGTCGCGGGTGGTGACTTCTCGGACAAGATGTTCGCCTACGTAAGTTGCAGACCCCAAAACCGAATTACAAACTCACGATTCCTAGTGCATTGAGGAACTGCGCTACAAGGCCGAGTTGTACGAAAAGACCGGCGTTATGCCTGTGTTCGATGCTTCATCATGTGTCCTGAAGTCCGATGTGGCAGTACCTCTGGACTTGAAAGAGGCATTACGCAAGGCAGTCGCACCACTTGAGAATGTTCCTGAAAACCAGAAAGACTGGCATCCGGGATCTGATGGTACGGTGCAGGATCTGGTACATCCTTCGCTCTTTCCACTCATATATGGACGCTCACGTATACTGCCGGATTCCACAATGACCCTCGACAACAGCCTCTCCAGCATAGGCAAAGGTGTCGTTGTGCCAATACCAGTAGATCATCCTGACGACGAGGCAAATCAGAGGCGATGGCACCCAGGCTTCACATCACTTTGGTCACATCGATTCCAGTGGCTGCCTTGCAACGTCTCGTTCCCGGATGGAGAGAATGCACACATAGACTCGTATATCAACAACTTGCACCCTCAGGACCACCAAGACCTGTACCAAGTACTCGAAAAAATCATCACCAAGGCCGTTCCTTTCTGGAACGTTGTCTATCAAAGTGTCCACAACCACGGGATGCTGGCAAGTAGTCTCCGCGTCAATTGCGATGAAGTCAGCTACAAATATCCAGATGGCTATAATGAAGATGAGCCTGAGGGCTTCGACGAGGCCGAGTCGGATCTCTGGGAATACAACGAAAGCCAAAGAATCTACAATCTGCCAGAGCCCAAAGAGTCGCCGGAGCACGACGTTACCATCGCTGATGTAGAGCAAAAATGGAACTTCCTCGATCTCGATGACAACAATAGAGAGGGAGAGCCTATTGCCAAGAAGCTGCAGGTCATCATCAAGTTAGCCAACATTCACCTGACGCCCGAGAAGCCGGAATACAAAGGTGGCGCCTGGCACATCGAAGGCCAACTCAACGAACACATTGTCGCCACTGCATTATACTATTACGATAACGATAACGTTACCGATTCGAGACTGCACTTCCGGACCAAGGTCGAAGCACGCCACTTCGCCGACGACATCAGCTATGAGCAGAGCGACAATGCCGGCTTCCGCACAATCTGGGGCGTCGACAACGACGCGCAGGGTGAGCAAGTCTTGGGCAGCGTGTTAACACGCGAAGATCGTTTGATTGCGTTCCCGAACGGTTTCCAGCACCGCGTTGGAAACTTCAAGCTCGTTGATCCTGCGAGGCCGGGCCACCGGAAGATTTTGGCACTGTTCCTGGTTGCGCCCACGATTTCCATCATCTCGACTGCAAACGTGCCACCGCAGCAGCGTGACTGGTGGGTGCGAGAAGTTAAGCTGGACGACAGTAGGGTTGGGCAGCTGCCTGCAGAGCTGGTAGACATGATCGCTGAAGACGTAAAAGACTTTCCCATTGGCTTGGATGACGCGAGGACCCTTCGCGAAGAGCTTATGGCTGAGCGAGGGAGGATGAACGAGGCCGTCGAATATGAGATATTCAAGGACCAGCGGTTCAGCTTCTGTGAGCATTGAGGACTCGTGTGCCAGCAGAAGAAATCAGCCATAACATCAAAAGTATTGGAGCCTTCAGAGCGACTATGACATTTAGAGTCAAGGGCTACGTCTTATCGGACGAGGTCGTCCAACTTGTCAAAGCTTAATGTATCCCAATGCCCTTGACAGTATTGAACAGATCCTCCTCCCTGACCAGCACGCTACGATTCAAATCCTTCTTGCTTACGCTAGGAATTCCCGACAGATGTAGCGTCAACTCCAGCTCACCCACCAGACTCTTCAGCACATGCGCTACACCCTGCTCGCCCCCAAGCGCCAACCCGTAAACGTAAGGACGTCCTACTAAAATACAGTCTGCTCCCAGCGCCATTGCCTTTGCAATATCGGCGCCTGACCCAACTCCGCTGTCAAAGAAAATACTTAGCTCGTCGCCAACGGCATCCTTGATGTGCGGCAACATGCCCAAACTGCTGTTCCCGCCATCCTGCTGTCGTCCGCCGTGATTGCTGACAACAATACCCTGCACGCCCACCTCCACTGCTTTCCTCGCGTCAGCCACGGTCTGTATACCCTTGAGCACAATAGGACCGTCCCAGTGCTCCTGCAGGAACTTGATATCCTCCCATCCCTTGCTCATCCCCGGGAAGATCGTCCGCATCCATTCTGGTGCCGCGACGTCCATCTTCTCCTCAACCTCGACGCCATGGCGCTCCTTGAACTGCTTCCTGAACACGGGATCCGTAAGTCCGGACTCCACGCCGATGCGGTCGGAGCGCATGAACGGATTGTAACCGTTGTCCATATCGCTGGGCCGCCAGCCGAGGATGTACGTATCCAGGGTCACGAAGAGCATGGTGTAGCCCGCCTTTTTTGCGCGATTTAGGAGAGATATGGTAATGTCGTCGTGTTCACGGCTCGGCCAGTAAAGCTGGTACCAACGCTGGCCGTCTTCGCCATTCGCCTTGGCAACGTCCTCGATGGTGGCAGCAGCTGCACTGCTGAGGATGTAGGGTACTGCTTCCTTTGCCGCGGCTTTGGTCGCTGCGATCTCGCCATCTGGGTTGAAGATCTTGAGCACCCCCACGGGTGCCATTGCAATTGGGAACTGCAACTTCTCGCCCAAGACCTCTGTGGTCAGGTCTGGAAAGTCTTCTGTTTTGACGAGACGTCGAGGCACGATGGACCATTTCTTGAAAGCAGCGCGGTTCTTATTCGTAGTTTCTCGCGTTCCTGCGCTGCCGTATACGTAACCTTTGGCTTCCGAGGACAGGCGTGCGTTCGCTAGTTCTTCCCACTTGTCGGCCTGAAATGTGAGTGGTGGGCGTTCGAAGGAGAGGCCTTTGTTGTAAATTTCCATCTCGTACTGGTAGCCATCCTGCTTAGGGCGGTGGTCTGCAAACTTGGGATGGAAGTGAGTCTCGGGCATATTGGGAAACGCGTTACTGGACCAGGCTAAACGGTTGTAGGGGGGCTGGTGTCTGAAGGAAATATATGTTCATCAGATTCGAGAATGGACGGAAGGTTCGGAGCTGGTCGAGCGCCATGACGTTCGACAGGAGCATCACGTCAGGGTTCACGCTAGACCTCGTGTACTGATTTTGTGACATTGACCTCCCCTTCATTTGCGCTTGGCTGTGGCATGATCTGGCTTCCAGCAAGCATCACGATTTTTGATGAGGCTATCTGGACCGTCCCGAGGGTGTGCTTTCACGCGCGCGCACGTCTGAAAGCTTAGCTCTCGGGAGCTACAGCGACTGAACCACTCTCCAATGCTTAGCAGTCGATCAGCAAGCTTTGCTGTTCTTGGAAGCTCTGACCGAGACGATCGTGATGTTCTCGTTGTGGACAGCGCGGTGGGGTGGCGGGGCATGATCACGATATGACATCACTCATCAAGACAGGATCTGCACGCGATGAGGGGCAGACGCGTGTAGAATGAGAAGACGTGAAGCTGTTGGGTGCGACACCACCTGGGTGTCGAATCGTTGAATGCATGCTAAAGCGCGTGTCATGTCTATCGTCTAATCCTATGGTCTATAGCAATCTGCAGTGTTGCCAGATGCGGACCCCATGCAATGCATGTCCCAAACTCCATCAATGCGTGAAGAAATAAAATTTGCGAACCACAAACCCCCTAGTAGCTTACGCAACCACCATCAATCTTCAGGCTACCTCCAGTCATGAATCTCGAGTCGTCGCTGGCAAGGAAAGCGACGACACTCGCAACGTCGTCGGGCTGCCCAAGACGGGGAAGGTTGGTATCCTCCCTAACCTCCGCGAGGTTCTCAGGGCTCCAGCCTTCCTTATAGCCTGGCGTGGCGATGATGCTCGTGTGGATGGTGTTGACGCGAATATTGAACTGGCCAAGCTCCTCGGCAGCTGATAGCGCGAGACCGCGAACAGCAAATCGCGATGTTGAGTAAATGGCCTGGTCAGGGAATCCTCGGAGTCCGGCAATGGAAGACCTGAAAATGATCGAGCCGCCATTTCCAAGGACGCGCATAGCTGCGCCAACGTGCTTGACGCAGAAGAAAGCTATGCCACTTGTTAGCAACTTTGGATATGAAAGCTCACATTTAAGCTCTTACCTGACTTCACGTTGACATCCATGACGTGTACGTAGTCCTCCTCTGTTTGGTCGAACAGGCTCTTGGCCTCATCTCGAACGCCAGCGTTAAGAAGAGCAATGTCCAGACGATCGAACCTTTGCAGGGTCTTCTTGACGCACGCCTCGACATCCTCTTCTATGGTTGCATCTGCAGCAATGGTGAGGAGCCGCGACTCGATAGGCACGCCAGTAGGCAACGCTGCTCTCAGCACTGGAATGGCGCTTTCAAGCGCAGGCTGGTCGATGTCGACAATGGCAACGATCGCACCCTCAACAAGCAATCGTCCGGCAGTCTCAATACCGATCTTGCCGCCTCCACCGAAGATAAGAGCGACCTGACCGTCGAGTCGCAGCCTGGAGAGGGGCTTGTTCAGGGCCATGCTTGTGGGTGCACGCTCCATTCCCGGCCGAACGGTCTTATTCATGTTGGGTACCACGATTCCAGAGCTCGATCTCGAGAGTGTCGAGTTGACTGAGTTCTGGCGGCTTGGAATCATGTTGGCGGTTGATGTGCAATGTTGGTTCCTGTCGATGATGATGGCGGTTGGAGATGTACAGTGGCGTGAGCGTTAAAATCGTCCGGTGCTGTTGGTAGACTGGTAGTTCCTTCTCTTCCAAAACGTGTCGAGACGCACGCGAGTGTCCTTCCAACGCCATCCTTATCAGCAATCGATCCATATATGAGAATGACGTATCGGAGACCCTAGGCAAAAGATTTTGCACCGGTGTAACACCCCATTGCGGCTCTTGCAGCTGGTTGGATCCACTGCCCCAAATTTTCTACCCAATGTCCGGTGGTTTTCGTCATGGCCGGACTTTCGCCGCAACTCGCGACACCGCTATCAACACATTTCAAGCAATAGCGGCGGTTGATGCACACACGATGTCCACTGTACCCAACTTTATCGTCTCCAGGCGGGGTGCTCATTTGCCCTGCTGACTCTGTTATGGGGATATGGCGGGGAAGCAATAAGGCAGAGCCCACCCACCATCCCACGGTCACCACGCCGACTCGCACTCGAAACGTTGAGCTTCAGATGTACCGTTCACCAGCTGCCTCAATTCCGGCATGATATCCGAACTTCTGGGGTTAGAACAATGGAAGCGGTGTAGGATGCGATGCTGGCAGAAGAGAAGTGGTTGGACGTCACGGGAGTTGAGGTCGGTCGGTCGATGTGTTGGGATAGAGTATGTGCGTGCGACAAACAGGGAAGGTAGAACTATTTTTGGGTGAGTCCATTGTAATGATTGCCGGGCTTTGCTGCATCTAACTATGGGGTATCGACATGTGAGATCAGCATAATCAGGGTGAGGGACGTGGTGGCAGGTATGCTTCTCTTCCTTGAACGAGCCAGGACTGAGGACCTCCACGATTGAACTCGCGCTCGTTCCGTTCACTCCAGTGTGGCTGAATTGTAGTGTCAGTCTTCGTTGCCGTGAGCAAAATGTGATATTGTGTTCGATCCCAGACCTGAGCTAATTTGTTTGCTCATGGCCGTTCCTTCCAATTGGGATCAAGACCGACCTCCATCCTCATCTCCATCAAAGAGATGCATGAGCGGCATTCCCAGACCAAAGCCAAAAACGACCTGCCCCACGCCTGGCTCCATGGCAGTCATCAACATTCGGTCGATCAAAGCATCGGTAGCGTCTCGAGGTGGTCCTAACATGTCGAAGAGGGGATGAGGGATTGGTTGGTCGTTCGCTCCTGCTTGTTGAATGCCCTCATCAGCTCCGGATTCCTGAGCCTCGTGTGGTCCTTCTTCAGCCGAGAGATTATTGATGAGTTGGTCAAGAGCTGCGAGTGCAGGTGCTGCTGGGTCTTGATCGCCTACATGATCGCCTTCGAAGACTACCTGAAAAGGATGCTCGACCATATTGTCCGCATTGCCAAACAAAGGTGAACCCTCCAGAATTCGAAGAATCTCTGTTGGTATGGGGATCGGCGACGTAGGAGACTGCAGCTCTAGCAAAAGAGCTTCGTGTAAGCTGCCACTACCTTGTTGTCCGTCTTCTACAGCAACAAAAGCCCATAGGTCATCTCGATCGCGATCTTCTCTACGCACATAGCGTCGTCCCTCTGCCCGGCCGGCAATCTCATCAAGCTCGCATATGTCAGGTGCCCACAGGTTGGTATCAGGATCATAGTAGAAGACCCCTGCTTCGTGCTGTGAGGCTTTAATGCTAATATCGAAAGGCTCGTCTGCGATATGGTTGCGATCAATGTGATCCTGCTGCGCTTGGCGAAGCTGCCCCCAGCCTTTGAAGGAGCTAGCTGCTGCACTGTCCGCAGGCGCTGGGACGTAGTCCGGAGGAGGAGCAACTACGCGCTCTGCCTCTGGAAAATTGAAGTCGAAACGGCATTGCTCGCAATGAACATGGTTACAACCGCCTTCCTTGACAATGATGAACTGACATCGTGGACAGCGTCGAGCGCCTAGGCGTGCCATCTCATGGAGCTGCCTTACTTCGTCTTGATCGCGGAGCTCAAGGTGTTGTGCACGATACTGCTGGCAGGTTTGTCCGTCATGCCACAGTACCTTGCAATTCACGCAAAAGCGGTCGTGGCAGCCTGGACACTCAACATGAGGGAAACCAGGTGTGTCACTAGTTTGGAGGATGCCATCGCCGTAGCCGCAGTCGGAAGGACAGACCCAAAGTGTTGCAGTCGTGTTGTGGATGAAGTGATCGAATAGCTGCTGGTAAAACACATCGTGCAAATCCTTTGGTAGGAATTGTTGTGCATACGGTAGCCACTGTTCTGATTTCAACAGAGATATTTGCTCACTTGAGCGCAGTTCTGGCGGTAACGGTGTCGCATGTGACTGGATGCAGTTGATGTTGACAGCTCCACGGGTTTCGAGTTGGGCGAGGATGTGTGATCGCAAACATTCTGTACACGTTCCTCCTTCCAAGTTCAGAAGCTCCGGTGCCAGATGTGGTAGGCAGTCAACAGGAGCGAGCAGGTTCCACTGATCAGTGACGACGTCGTGCTTTGTTATCTTGTGGATGTATTCGGTCAGTGGCTTGTCTTCGCAACAGACGTCGCAAGTGATGAGTGAACCAGTTGGGGTACGATTCTCGCCACGAGAGTGCAACTCAGCGCATCTAGGCGAGCAGTACATCTTTGTGTCGAAGTGGAAGGGTGGGAGGACGGTCAGCGGCAGAGCAACGCACACCAGGCGCCCGCAGTAACAGACGGGGGGGATGTTCATTTTGATTTCTGGCTGCATTGCTCGAATGAGGCAGCGTAGTGAGATGAAGTTGGATCAAGAGTGTGCCGAGGATTGCGAGAAGCTGTCCGTGTGTATTGGCACAACTGCTCGCAAGTGTAATACACGGTCAGCGAGCGGCCGGACAAGGGTTCGAAATTGTTCGTGGTTGAGTTGTAGCGAAAGCGTATGTTGACTGTTTTATAGGTAGAGGTGATCTTGGAGTATGAGCAGAACCAGGCTAGCGCGTAAAGCAGGTGAAGGAAGCTTCGCAGGCAGCACCGTCCCGATCTCCAGACTCATCTATTGTGTGAATCTGCTTGCTATCTGTTGTGAGACCTTAATGTGATTTCATGCACAATACAGAGTCAGCCCCGTGCTCATGCATCGTCATCTCGAAAGTCGCAGAGTTCCCGTAAGACAGAACGTCAGGTTCTGAGACATATCGTCCTACCTAAAACTATGTCGCGAAGCTGGGGCATGTTCCATACTTGCTTTGTGTATGCGATGCCATGCTCGCAATGCTACCTTGGTGCATGGTGTACATGGTCGAAGAGATACAGCCTTCGCTCGACAGCTTCGTAGTAGACTACCTCCATCAAGTCCGATACTGACACGATCAACATCGATCCATGCGAGGTTGGCTTGGGACATTAGGCGATTGATTGGACGATTGCGTCGTGAGACTGAGCTTTTTGACGGCCATAGAGACCTCGTCGGCTTACCCTCTTGTTTGGAGGCGGATCCATGTATAATGGCAGAAGGCTCATAGAGACCGAACGCTACAGCAGAGCACAGAATCACCGTCAATGAAGTCGACTACCTCTCCGTCCCTCGTCCAAGAGCAAACGCAACCATCTTGTCACACTGACTGTTCCAGTGAAGGAGGCTCAAATTCGTTATTGCTATCGGCAGAACGTGAATCACGGGTGTCATGGTGAAGGTCTATTCGGACACAACTTTGGGGGAACGGCATTAGCATTGGATCAGCGTGTCCGCGTGGGCATCTGGGATCAAGACATCAATGTTCCCCAGTGAGCAAGCAGACTGGTAGTTGCGCCACATATCAGAAAGCAAGTCATCGGTCATATGTGGAGGCTCGAACGTGGCTTGATCGGTTCAGTTGTCGCGTGGCGTCTTGCATGGACGACAGCTTGACCCATAGAAAGTGTCGAGTTTCGGGAGGCGTTATGCAGGGCCGTTAGTCAGTTGTGTAGATCCACCTGTTTGCGCGTCTGCATACATTCTGGAAACATGACTTTTGATGTTGCCTCAAGGCGGCACTAGGCGCGGAATACTGCCACACTTCGCCACTGCCTTGCATGTTGTTTGTTGGGCTCAGCGTTCCTGACGATCAACATGGGTCTGGTCCCTGGATGCCATGCTGTATGATTCCTGCGTAGCTGTACCGGGCAAACAGGCAGCAGCGCGCGGCAGTCCAGAGGCTTTGTTTAGCCATGGCTTTGCTCGCCCAGTCGAAGGCAAGAAGATCCACTCCAAGCAATGGCTGTTGGCAATGCGATGTTCACGTTAGGCTGGTCACAGGCAAGTCGACTCGGACATGCCGATCACTGTCCTAAAACAGGACTACCAGGACGACCAGGGCGGGATAGTGCGTGGCCATGTTTCGGAAAACTGGGACAGTACCATGCGACGTCGAGTTGATGAATTGAGTCAGTCGTGTTCCTAGCTTCGAGTGCTTCTTGAACAAAGGAGCCCGTGGAGGTGGCCTGGTGCTAGTCAGCGACTTGTTCCAAGGTTGTTCGCTTAGCCTTCCATCCGGAGTGTGTTGACGCGTTCGCCCGCTACCAGCTTCCGCACGCTTCGCTGCCATAGTGGTGAGGTGTCGACGAACACCGGCAGACGGCTATGCGGATGGCGGTGGCGCAGCGCAGCATC
Organism: Didymella keratinophila; assembly: GCA_011058865.1. Lineage (NCBI taxonomy): Eukaryota > Fungi > Ascomycota > Dothideomycetes > Pleosporales > Didymellaceae > Didymella > Didymella keratinophila. Next base: position 48,551 of record SWKW01000107.1, on the reverse strand, counting down.
GCAACCCTGGTCGCTGGCCTGTTATGATCTTCGCAAGCAGGATTGGCTGCGCTGTGGAAGATGGCCGCTTTCGTCGTCGCTCTGCAGTGGCGTTCTGAGACGTGAGACTGGACGATCTCGAAATACAGGGCAATCGTGCTCTTGGCTGGCGGGCTGAGGCGGTCATGGCTAGTGTGGCGTCAAGTCAGCGTCCTCTGGTCCGCGGCTCGTCTGCTTCGAGGACGATCCGAGCAGCCAATTGGCCGTTGCTCGAGGGCCCCACCGGCCGACACAGCCTCCCTCAACTCTCGCGCGGCAGACGCAAGTTTCCCACTCCGCCCAGCACAACTCAATTTCGGCGCGAGAGTCTCCTCTGCGCTCCCTCTGGCCTCTGTCGTCGATCTGTTCGCCCCATCCATCTCTCGCAGCGATCTCCCGGGCGCGCGCTCTTGCATGTGGGAACGAGCAGGCCAGCTGCAGCTACCGCACCTTCCGCACCTCGTGGGTCCGTGAGCGCATCGCACCTGCTCTAGGACCTAGGTTCAGCCACAACTCGTCAGTTCCCACCAGCCTTTGAAACCACTCCGCGCTGCGCAGCACCAGCACACAGCACTTGAGCACTTCTGCGCGCGCTGCCGGCCTCTGGAGACGCCGTGTTTTCCCTGTCGCAGCAGATTCGTAGGCCCTCGTCGCAGCGCCGCCCATTGCACGCGTTGTGTCGCCGCCAGCTGCCCTCTGCCGCCTGCGCCTTCTGGGGCTACTGTTGCTGCAGCCTCACCTACTGGCAGTTCTTCGCCCGCTGAGGCGCCGCATTCCACCACCTTGGCCGACCCACCAGCTGCCACGCTCCCGTTGCAACGCGCGTGTCCAGGAACCACCACCACCAGCTGCCAGCTGCTTGCTGCGATTCCCGTCAGCCGCAGTCCATCTTGCCGTCTACGCTCCGCGCGTCGGCGGAGATTCATACGGGCCACTAGAGGCAGATCACCTGGGCCACAGGCGCATCCGCGATTCGCAGCAGCGCGCACCTCCAGCTCTGCACCCCCAGCCCAATTGCAGCGCCGCTTGACAGAAGGTTTGTCACAGCCACACCACCACATCATTCCCTCTTGTAGCGGCAGCAACGAACGCGCACGTCCCAGAGCCCGTCTTGCCCATTGTCGTCTCTTCGTTCAACGCTGACCAGGCCTCAAGATCACGACCGTACAGCGCCAGCAACCATGGCTGCCACCACTCGAGCGATCACGCCCACTCTGAACGGGCCGTTCTCTGCGCCCAACAGGCCGACAACGCCAGGCTCAGCTTCGCGCAACAGCAATGGAGGCGCGACGTTCGGCACACATCTCGTCAAGTCTCCGCGGGGGTTGTCACCACGACTGTCTCCAGCACCCCTCACAGGCGCAGCCGCGCTGGCCGACGAACGCCGCTACCGAGAGCACGCCTCGCGCCAGACGAGCCCAAACCCAGCTGTGGCTGCTCTCCAGAGCCTGCAGGGCAACGGCCAGAGTCGTCTCTCGGACGCGCCGCAAACCCAAGCACCTCAGGGAGAGAAGGCTACGAAGCCGCCGATCATCATTCCGGAACTCACTGGAGTTACGGGCGACAACATGCAGACAAGCCCCGTCAGTCTCTCTAGCTTCGGTGATGGGGAGGGCACCGCTGCGCCGTCCGCGTCTGCCGTTGAAGCATCCGCAGGGCCTACGGGACATGCGGGACAACACGATGCGCACCAGCGACACCAGCACCAGCCGCACCACCATCAACACCAGCTCATTGCACCCAATCCTGACAATCCAGGGAACCGCGCCTTCACCTTTCCAGGGCCGATGCCACCAGACGATCCACGCGCCCCTGCCCGCCAGATGAGCCTGCCAGGATACGGACAGAACAACCCCAAGTCGCCGTCCACGAAACGCCACAAATGCCCCTACTGCTCTACCGATTTTACGCGTCACCACAATCTGAAAAGTCACTTGTTGACGCACAGTCAAGAGAAGCCCTACGAGTGCCCCACCTGCCAAGCACGTTTCCGGCGACTGCATGACTTGAAACGGCACACGAAACTACACACCGGCGAACGTCCGCATACCTGCTTCAAGTGTGGCCGCAGGTTTGCTCGTGGCGATGCACTCGCGCGACACAACAAGGGCCAGGGTGGCTGTGCTGGCCGCCGCTCAAGCTTCGGCATCGATGAAGATATGGGTGACGGCAAGGGTGATGACGGCATGGACGGTGTTGTTTACACTAACGAGCCCGACGGAGAGGGCGATGAAGATGACGATGGCCGCCGCATCAGCGAGCCTGCGCGTAAGAGGCAGAACACTGGAAACTCTACGCAAGGTTCGTATAGTCACCATCGAAGCACCTACCCGCCAATCAACCCTTCGAACCAAGGGTCGAACAGTCAGAACAACCTCCGCCCGTACTATCCGGCGCAAGCATCTCAACCGACTAACATTTCGCCAAAACTAGCTCCTTCAAGTATCTCCTCCCTCCATAATGCCAATCAGCCCAGCGCATATGCTCAAGGAGGCATGACGGAGAGCCCCAAGCCCATCTCGCCGAGCCAGCAAGATCACTATCGCCTGGGTGCACACGAGGGTAGCCACCCAAGATCGCCCAGCATGTCGCAGCAAATGCACCTGCAGAACTATGCTCGTGGCGCTAACACCGCGCGGGCCACACCGCCAATTCTGCAGCCCCCAAACACCAGCAACGGACCTCACCTTCAATCGTTGGCTGGCTTAGCCGGTATGACCAAGCCGGGTTCGCAGAGCAGCAAAGGTCCTAGCATGCTCCAGCACCAGCAAATGCCCGCACCTGGAAACATGTCTCAGCCTGGAAGCATGTCCAGTCATGGTGGCAGCGGAAGCAGCATGCGTGAGGTAATGGGCAACAACATGGATGTCTGGGTCTTTGTTCGCGAGATTGAAGCTCGCATGGCACGGATGGAGAAGGAGCACAACGAGAAGATCGCGACATTGCAGACCGAAATCACGACACTGCGTGCCCAGTTGGCTCAGCAGCATGTCAACACTCAGACACAGCAATGAGAACTAGAAATCATGCCGATTCGGCGACCTCAGCAGTACTGCATGCATTGCAATCACGATACATGATCCGACACAGAAGTGTGTCGTTCAACAGTACATATCAATCCTGTCCTCGCGATCAGGAACGCGTCTCTCGACCCACGGGCGAAGACCTGACGACCCTGGAGTCTGGAGTGTGGTGGAATGAAGCTGAAAAGTTTCTTCCTTTTGTTGTTTTCAATTCATGGGGCAAGACTGGCTGGCAATATTGTACATTATCTCGTTTTTCACTGTTTGCGGTGTTGTTGAGGGAAATTGGCGAGGCTTAGGCCGCGTGTGCAGCATCGAGTTTTCGCATGATACCTCTACAGGATGGAGTGGTTAGGCAGGACGGGCTTGAGTCTACAGATACCCAATTCATTCGCTATCCTGTCAACTACTCTGCGATGATGCTTTTGCTTGAGTGCAGAATCCAGATACACCTTCATATAGCAAGTCATACGAATTGGGGAGAGATTCGACTTGTAGGCATGTAGGCTGTCATTTTCCAAGTCAGCATCTCAAGAACCGATATTTTGCGTTACATCCCGTGAAGTAGCGCTGCAAAGGGGATTGTAGCTCCTCCCACTCCTCTTCCCATGGACACTGTAAAGACACCTTTGGTTGCGCATTGACGTCAGAATACCGCGCCGTCGCATGCCCACCATCATTCGCCAGCGACAAACATAGTTCATCCTTCGGCGACACATCTGCCGGCTCTAAGAGACGCTCGACGCAGGAAAAAGCGGACGCACCACGATGGTCGAGGGGTTTCGAGTCTGCATCAGGCCGTTCGTGGTCCAGGGAATCACCAGTCTTCCCCTGAGAGAGTAATCCGTGTTGCGCATAGGTCTTGGGCACGCTGTACAAGGTAGTTTCCGACGTTGCCGCCTGACGAAGGGGATAGGAGCGCAATGTTATGGGTGGATTCTGGTTCGACGAGGACCAAGGCCCCCGTAGATTGCGTTGCGGTGCTGGTGCAGAGACATATCGGACCAACATTGACCAACATGTCTGGACGCCACTTGCGCGGAATCTCCATAGGCAGCATTGAAGTGGCCAAGTAAACAGAATCAGCACGCTCACACGGAAGCTCAGACTGCTTCGTCGAGAAATGTTCTAATAGCGTGTCTACCTTCTTCTGCGCCAGCTCTCCTGACACTCGTTCTTTGCACGCTCAGCGTTCATACGGAATGGGTACGGCTGGCCGATCATGTACTTCAACCAGGTCGAGCCTGCAGGTTCAGCACAGAGACATGTATCAAAGTGCGACGCCAACGGTGGCCAACGGGGAACCTTCTCGAGCTTATTTGCGGCCATGACTGCGCGATGAGACAGTCCACAGCCCGGGCAGACTTGCAAAAGTCGCAGCTCATGGGCCGCAGCTCGATTAAGCGGCCGTTCAATGCGCTTCTGGTTCCATGGAACGATGATAACGGTTGTCTCGCAAGCTTCGCACAGGGCGTGTCCGCAGTCAATGCAGTCTAGGTGCTTGAATGGATGCGCACCTTTGACATGGACGAGGGTAGTCTCACGCACACAGGAGCAGCACACCCATATACCGTCTCCAGTCTCATTCTTTTCCAGGTTTGGGTAGTCGCCCGCTTGGACGCCAGCGTCTAAACAGTGCTGTGGAATACCAGGTTGCTCGATTCGTTGGGTCGCCAAGAGCATTTTATCGATCTCGCGTCGCGTCATAGTAGGCTTGACTGTATTCGATGTATCGTTCTTGAAAATCTCCACTTTGACGTGACTGATAACGGAGTTGGTTGAAGAGCGGCTGCTTGGTGTAGGTAAACAAGAACTTGCTTGGTGGATTTGAGACTCATTTAAGGCGCAGAATAAACTATCTTGCGTACAATCAAATGGCACAATGAAAGAGCCATTGCATCGAGAGTCAAGAGCGTCGCGCATCGATAGCACATAACGTCGACTTTGGGAGCTGAGCCCCGGACAGAGTGAGATAATCGTGAACAAAGAAAAGCAGTGCTCGGTATAGTGACTGGAGAAGGTGTATTTTCATGACACTTTTCTACAGGAACGGCATGAAGCCCACTCATTAACATGAATTCCAATGACCGGAACAATAATGCGACGATGTGATTCAGACCTACGCTCGTGTTCGCTGTTTGGCTAACCATTGGTAGGTAGTATGGAAAGCATAGCCTGGAGGCAACCGCTTGTCGTGGAAACCTGCGTGCGCAGGAATGTTTTGCAGAAGAGGAAGAGAAACGTCCAAACCTAGCTGAGTGTACTTGTTGGGACCAAGTGATTATCCAATCTCCCGCGTTCTTGCCTAGAGATCGAGAGCAGCAGTTGCGCAGACAAGGAGCAACTGGCGTGTAGAACCACGCTTGCTGAAGAGGAGGCTTGCACAGAACCACGATCCCTAGTCAGCGTACCGGGACGTGCCCAGGCAGACGCGATTGCGGCATAAACATGCAGTTTCTAGAAGCGTGTGCGATGCGCTGGCTTTGCAGTGTGGCTTGGAGCAGGGACGTCCTCTGGCGATTTGGTTCTAAAGCGAAGGAGCCAGGTCAGCAAAGTCAAAGCGGGATGAGAATCGAGGTGTATTACATTTCGCTAGCAACGAGCAAAGGCGGAGGTTACGAACAAACGAAGTGACAAGGTCTCTAGGGCAGTGCTGACTCGACGGACAACACACGACGTTTCAAGCTATCTGTCGTCTGGTCCCAGCAATCACTTGCGTTGACGCTTGTTTGCTGCGTTGTGAGGCTGCTTCTTTCGTTTCGAGGGGTGGTTTTGGGAGGGTTCGCTTGAAGCAGATGATACATACCCGTTGACCTCCTTGTCCAGTCTCATGTACTCTTCCGCCGCATCCTTGCCCCCTCGGTTCAGCAAAAAGTCCATATAGAAGTGTGATAGCTTCTTAGATGCCTCCTGGGGGAGTCGTCCCTTGGTACGGACCAGGTCGTGCACCGCCTTTACTCGCGTGTGGGCCTCCTCGGCATCAGAAGCAGGCTGATCGATTTCGAACTGCAGGTACTTGTACCAGTACTCCCATGAATCTGAGAACTTCTGATGCTTGTCTTGGAAGGCCTGGCGAGCTTCATCAACCGCGCCCTTGCATTGCAGCAAGATGCGCGCTTGTTCTGCGACCAACACGCCGCCGATCTGGCTGCTGCGCTGACCGATGTATTCCTCAAGGACCTTGACAGCCTCGTCGTTACCCTCATGCCTTCGCACGACGCCAGCCAAGGAGATAATCGTCTCGACATGGTCCGGTGCCTGCTCGAGCATGGATGTGTGTATCTCACGAGCGATAGAGATGCGGCCCAGCTTCTCTTCGAGGCGCGCCCAGTTGAGACGGATCGCGGGAGCTTCAATCGGGACGAAGATACAGCTGGCGCGCATGTATATGATGCGCGTATTCTCTTCCTTGCCCTGTGAAAACATCCAGCGGGCGTACCGAAGCCAGAACTCGTCGTAGAGGGCACAAGCAACCAGGCAACGCTCATAGAGAAACGAGGTGCGTTCGAAGTCGCCCTGCTTCTCTTCGTAATCGAGATATTTGCGCCAGTTGTCGAGTTCCGCGTCTTCGAGCTCCGTGACGTGGAAATATGCGCGCTTGATCGCCTGCTCGTAGGCCCAGCGGTTCTGAACGTCTTGCTGTGTGCGGGAGTAGGACTCGTAGTAGTGTGCATGAATCTTCTCGCGCAGTTGTCGTTCTAGCTCAAGGGGGGCTTTGTCAGGAAATCCTTGGTTCTCCTGCTGCATTGCGTTCCTGATGTTTTCGAGTACGTCCGGGTCGGCGAGGTCTTCGATTGGCCGTGTGCCAATAAGCGCGGTGAGCTTCTCGTAGTAGCGCGAGAATTGATAGATAGGAAGGAGCAGGACACGGCTGTAGATCCTTGTCGCATTGCCTGGTTCTTGCACTCGCTCCTCGAACTCGATGTACTTGTCCCAGAAGGGGTGGCTCTGAAAGTCGAGGCCGACGAAGTGAGCGCCGCGCTCGAAAAGTCTGTACTGTCAGTATCTTTGGACAAGCCAAGAAAGGGGAAGGGAGGAGAGGGGTTGAGCTTGCAAAAAGGGCACTGGATCTCCATATGAGACTCGCACCATTGACCTCCAGTTGTCTCGAGAATGCGCGCAAGAACCTGATGCGATGCAATGTGTGTGGTAGAAACGAGGCGGCGCAAGGAGCGGCAGGAGTTGGCAGTGAATCAGACCTGAACACGCATCGCCAACGCGCAAAGAGCTTGCTGCTGGCTATGGACTGATTTGAGTCTCAGAACCGAGGATGAAAGGCAGAACTTACTCTCGAATGATGTCGTTGTCGTGACATGTGTCCATCTTGAAGGTGCAGTAGTTGGCCCAGAGGTCGACTGAGGTGGTGACAGCGCATACACCGCGCTCATAAACCATCTCGGCGGTCTCTGTGCCTCCTATCGCGAACTCCAGGTCGGCGTACTTCTTCCAGTAGCCAAAGAACAATGGGAACTTCTGCAGAAAGCAGTCGTAGACGTTGCGCACCAGTTCAATGGCTGAGGGACTCGAGTTGCGGGTGACACCGCCCTCGAGCTCAGAAGCGCGAGTGACGAGCGCCTCCCATCTATCAAACTCGTCTTCGTTCTCGACCTGCGTATCGTCAGTTCGCGTCGCCAGATGGTATTGCGCTCGGCCTACCACTGCGCCGAGAAGCTTTCTGATCTCAGGTGCAGCCTCCTCGCCCGTGTATTCGATATGCGCAACGGCGCCGCGCCCGTTAGGCAGCATTTTCTCGCGTTCGTCGGTGATCCGTGGTCAGTGCCAGATGCCTGATCTCAATGGTGAGGGGCGTCAGGTGAGAGTGTGCGGGCTGGGCAGAAGCTGGCGAGACTGCGATGAACCAAGGATTGATAGCTCGAAAGCGGAGCTGGCGGCCCACTTTGGGAGCCGCGCTTTAGCGCCTTCCCGGGCGAGGTCCCCACGTGATTGGCGCTTCACTCTTGCCTGATCTTCACGGGTACTACGTCACCGGCGATCAAGTCTTCGCTGCAATATTGATGCTCTTGTGCATCTCCTAGGGCTTCGACCCATGAAGTCGTTCTCATCAATGGAGATTGCGCTGGTAACGTCTAGACTACAAATCCACCACTGTTCTTCTGTCGCGGCTCGCCAGCAGCTTCAAATGTGCCGTTACCTAGCCTCCTGAGACCCTGCGCTGTGCTCCCCGCTGCCGCCCATGTAACATTAGCCCCCAGAGACGTGAGGAAGGCCGTGGTCCCATTGTTGAACGTGGGCTCGAAGCTGACCTGTGCCGGTACTAGTTGGTCGTGAATACGGGGTTGAGCAAGAGCTTCTGCAGTCGTCAGGTTGCCATCCAGGATGTGGATTAGGTTCTGGATGGTGGTAGTAATAATACGACTGCCTCCGGCCGCGCCTATGGCGACGTAGAATGCATTGGCTAGGGTGGAGTTCAGATGCTCGACAATGACAGGTGAGATGGACGACAGCGGCCGCTTGCCGGGACGGACGTAGTTGGCTGGACTAGGAATATAGCCAAACGCGTTGGTTGTGTTAGGAATGGAGAAGTCGTTCATCTCGTTGTTCATAATGACTCCTGTCTCAGGAACGACAACCTTGCTGCCGAAAAGCAGATTGACGGTGGTTGTCAGAGTGATAGCGAGACCGTCCCTGTCTGCAGCTACAATGTGTGACGTACCAGGCGTCTCAAGTGATTCAAGGCCTTTGGGATCGTAGTACGAGACGTTAAAAGTCCGGGTGTCGCTGATTTTGGAACGCACTTCTGCTGCGGTAGCAGCCGATATCATTTCTTCCTGATACTCGTCAAGACCCTCAAGATACAGTGGGTCACCGAGCTCAGCACGCATGCCGTAAGCGAACTTCATGGCCTCGTCCAGGCGATGCGTGGTGAGATTGATGGCCGCTGGGTCGCCAAAGCCAGAGTACCCCTCCACTATTTTCAGCACGGAAAGAGCAACTTCGCCGCCGCTGGGAGCGCTACAGGCTGTAAGCTTGTAATCGTGGTATGTGATGGTCGCTGGCTTGCGAATAGCGACTGTATAGTTCTTGAGATCTTCCAGCGTCATAGTGCCGTTCTTAGCTTGAAGAGCATTGATGGTTGCCTTCGCCAAAGGCCCCTCGTAGAACGCATCGGGACCTTCGTTGGCGATGGTCTCGAGTGTATCGGCGTAGCGCTTCCTGGTGATGGTCTCGTTGAGCTGGACGACGTGACCCTTTGGCGCAAAGTCAATGGCCCACTCCGGATCGTTGAGCAAGAAATTGGTCGAAGCATTCATGCTGGCGGTCGCAGAGTTAATGTAGCTGACCAGGTCCTCGTTCACTCGCCATCCTTCGCGCGCGACCTTGACTGCTGGTGTGAGGACTGTCGCCCAAGACAGCTTGCCGTAGTTCTCGTGAAGGTGCTGCAAGCCACGGAGTTCACCAGGCACACCGGAAGCCAGGCCGCCGTTGATGCTGGCATCCTCGTTGTCCTTGTACATGTCCTCAAAAGCAGCAGCAGGCGCTGTTTCGCGGAAATCGATGAATTCGTAGCTGCCATTGGGTGCTCTGACGAGCATGAAGCCGCCGCCACCAATGCCTGGAGTTTGTCAGCTTCTTGCAGACATGACATGGGACCATAGCTGAAGAAATACCGGAATGATACATGCCAATCACGCCAACACATGCCACGGTACCGACCAGGGCGTCTGCAGCATTGCCACCCTGCTTCAGCAAGTCCACCCCGATGTGACTGCAGATGTCGCTCTCCGAGGCCACAGCGCCCAGCTCCCCATGCTTGATCACGGGTGGCGTAGGATAGCCTGAAGGGACTGGATTCGCAAGCACTGACTGCAGCGTCAGCAGCCCGGTCAAGCACCGCGACAGCATTGTACCGCGCGCCATATTGATGTTCTCGCGGCAGAAAGAGGAAACAAGCTCAGCAAGTACGGGAGCCATGGCTGGGTTCGCCCTCTACTACATTTAAAGCCCGTCGGAACGGCCGGCCCTTGTACTTGCCGTCCACGGGTACGACAATGACGATCGCTGCCTTTACCGTTTTGGTAAGAAGTATGATTACAGATGAGGCAGCTGCGAAAAACGTCCGAGTGCGGAGGTGGTGGGCCGAATACCACATACGCAATCGCAGAAAGGATTGCGGCATTGCGGTCGCGTAGGCTTGCGCCGTATTTACGGAGCGCGTGTAGGTGAGGCTATCGTGCTTGAGATAACGGACGTACATGTCCGTCGATAAGACAGATAGGCAAGGCTGCGCGTTGACCGCTCAATTGTGTAATGTTGTACTATGCAAATGCTCATAAAGACAGTCTCAAAGAGCGACAGCCAGTTTCCGTAACGAACCTACTTTTGAAGGTGTTTCGGGGAATTATTGCGCGGCTGAAGTATGTAGTAGAACTGTCTCTAGCAGTCAGCAGAAGGGACGAAACGCGCTGAGCGAAGCAGCGCAGGAGGGGCCACTGCAATCATTGTCAAGCACACAATCATGCTGCTTTATCGATGCACCTACTATACACAAAGCCAAGTTTGTGAATACAAAAAGATGGACGTGAGAAAGCGAAAACGCATGTGACACCGTGATTTTGAAGCGCGTCACGACTCGCCAACGCGTTCGGCGCGCGCTCTCCGTCCATCGATCTACCACATCCACCCAATGGCACCTAAAAGCAGTCAGCCGCCATCGAGCGCCTCACAAAAGACGAAGCAGCAGTCAATCTCAAGCTTCTTTACGCAGAGACCTTCACAGGCTCCGAAACCGTCCCAAGCTCCGAAAGCCGCGCCCAAACCACCTCCGCAGCCTGCGCCTCCTGTCGCCAGCGTTGCGACTCACGATGACGACGCAGAAGAAGCCTCGCCTCTAGGCAAATCAATACTGGGTCGAAAGCGCACAAAGCCTGCATCTGGCAAAGATGGCGAGGCTCCTAAGCGCCTGCGAGTCTCAGACAGTGAGGACGCTCGCGCATCGCTCGGTCAGGCGACTGCAGCAAGTCTGAACACGCCCAAGCCTACCAAGCTCACGGAGAGAACGTCGAAGTTCCTTTTCTCCTCATCTCCTCCGCAACGCGGGGAGAATGAGGCTACCGCCGACGAGAACGATGCCGCAGCAACACAGCGAGAGAAAGAACGATTGCATGAGAGATTCGTCAAGAAGCTCGGGCGGCCAGATAGTTTCGCCGAGCTACGCAGGAGGAACAAAGTTCTTACCGAAGAAGAGGCTAATGGGGAAGGTGAGGCCGAAGAGGACGAGGAGGACGAAGCGCCCAAGCCTGCCGCTAGAGGGAAGAAAGGAGTGTCTACAAAGAAGACGGTCTCGAAGTTAACGCCAATGGAGAAGCAGTACCTGGACATCAAGCGGAGACACCTCGATACAGTCATCGTCATGGAGGTTGGTTACAAGTTCAAGTTCTTTGGTGACGATGCCAGGACAGCCTCGAAAGAGCTTGGAATCGTGTGCATACCAGGCAAAATGAGGTACGATGAGCATCCGTCTGAGGCACATCTCGACAGGTTTGCCTCCGCAAGTTTCCCAGTCCATCGCCTACAGGTTCACGTCAAGCGTCTTGTAAAAGCAAACCACAAAGTCGGAGTGGTTAGACAGATCGAGACCGCAGCGCTTAAGGCAGCTGGAGACAATAGGAACACACCATTCGTGCGCAAGCTTACGAATCTCTACACTAAGGGCACGTACGTTGATGACATCGAAGGCCTAGAGACGGGTCCTGAAGGACAGGGCCCTGGCGCGCAAGCAACGGGCTACCTGCTGTGCATCACGGAAACCAATGCGAATAGTTGGGGCACCGACGAGAAGGTGCAAGTTGGCTTGGTAGCAGTACAGCCTGCGACTGGAGACGTCATCTACGATGATTTCGAGGATGGCTTCATGCGAAGCGAGATCGAGACTCGCCTACTCCACATCGCCCCAGCTGAATTTCTGGTCGTCGGCGACCTGTCGAGGGCCACAGAAAAACTGATACAACATCTTTCAGCGAGCAAGACCAACGTGTTTGGAGATCGCTCGCGTGTTGAGCGAGTAGAGAAGCCGAAGACTATGGCTGCTCAGGCGTACGGTCACATCTCTAACTTCTACGCTGGCAAGATGAAAGCCAGTCAGGAAGGGCCATCATCCAGCCAGAGTGCGATCCTCGACAAAGTTCATCAGTTGTCCGAGCATGTCACCATTTGTCTGTCAGCAATGATCACGTACTTGAGTGAGTACGGGTTGGAGCATGTTTTCGATCTGACGAAGTACTTTCAGCCCTTCAGCGCGCGATCCTACATGCTGCTGAACGGCAATACGCTTTCCAGCCTCGAGATGTATCAGAATCAGACCGACTACACAGCCAAAGGTAGCTTGTTTTGGACCATGGATAGGACGAAGACTCGTTTTGGGCAACGACTACTGCGAAAGTGGGTCGGCCGACCACTCATTGACAAAGAGCGCTTAGAGGAGCGCATTGCGGCGGTCGAGGAACTGAAGAATGGGGAGAATACCATTCCCTTTGACAAGTTGAAGTTTCTGCTGAGCCGGATCCGGACCGACCTTGAGAAGGTACTCATCAGGATCTACTACAAGAAGTGCACGCGACCGGAGCTTTTAGCCGCATTACAAGCACTCCAAGACATCTCTGGCCAATATCTGCAGGTCAAGTCACCCAAACAAAGCGGGTTTTCATCGACTTTACTCAGCGAGGCAGTGGCGAACATCCCGAGAATCTACGATGAGCTCGTAACGTTCCTGGAGAAAATCAACGCCAGTGCCGCAAAGGCTGACGACAAGTACAACTTCTTCCAAGAGGCACATGAAGCAGAAGATATCAACGACCTCAAGCTGAGCATTGCCTCAGTTGAAGATGATCTCAACACGTATCGTAATGAAGCCGCTTCAAAGCTTGGTGTAACAAAGGTCGACTATGTTACCGTTGCTGGTATTGAATACCTCATCGAGGTCAAGCGGAAGTCTCCACAAGAGAAGAAGGTTCCCGCCTCGTGGCAACAGATCTCAGCGACTAAGGCAACTCTGCGCTTCCACACGCCTGAAGTCAAACGTATGTGCCAAGAGCGTGATCAGTACAAGGAGTCCCTTGCTGCGGCCTGTGACGCTGCATTCAAGCGCTTACTAGACGAAATATCCTCCAAGTACCAGGAGCTTCGAGATTGCGTCCACTCGATTGCCACCCTTGATGCGCTCTTCTCTTTGGCCATACTCGCAAACCAGCCTGGTTACGTAAAGCCCACCTTCACAGACAACATCGAACTCAACATCACCGGTGGTCGACATCCCATGGTGGAGCAGTTGCTACTCGACAGCTACGTGCCGAACGATCTCAATCTCTCGCACACCGCCACACGTGCCTTGTTAGTCACCGGACCCAACATGGGTGGCAAGTCTTCATACGTCAGGTCTGCTGCTCTGATCGCCATCATGGGTCAGATTGGGTCATACGTGCCTGCAACAGAAGCACGGCTTGGTATGCTCGATGCTGTATTCACGCGCATGGGGGCATTCGACAACATGCTCAAAGGCGAATCTACATTCATGGTAGAGCTCAACGAGACATCTGACATCCTGAAGTCTGCAACGCCCCGTTCTCTCATCATCCTCGATGAGCTGGGTCGCGGCACTAGTACATTTGACGGCGTTGCCATTGCTGAAGCAGTACTTGACTTCGTTGTTCGTGACCTTCAAAGTCTGACTCTGTTCATCACCCACTACCAGCACCTTTCCAAGCTTCACTCGCGATTCTCCAACGGCGAGCTAAAGAATGTGCACATGTCTTTCGAGGAGCGTGACGGTGGTAGGGAGGTTGTATTCCTCTATGAGGTGGCCGAAGGCACTAGTCACAGATCCTACGGACTCAACGTTGCGCGATTAGCCAGGGTACCTGAGAAGGTCATTGACGTTGCTGGAGTGAAGAGTGCTGAGTTGGAAGATAGCATGGCAGCGTGCAAGATTGGCAATTTGTAAGTTTTTCTGAATTTGTTTGTATTGACATGCTAACTTCAATCAGGTCGCGCATGATAACAGGTTTGATGAGCTGCGGTTCAGACGAGAGTCTTGACAAGGTCATTGAGAGTATCGAGCAGCTGTGAGTTGGCGCTAGCATCGCTCGGGATGTCGATTGCGCCTCGGCCATACTGGTGTTCGAAAAATACAATAAAACGCTGTTCTCGAGTTCAAGATTTTGTTGAGTCCTTGATTACGATGTTGGTGCTACACTACTGTTTGAGCCAACAACAGCATGGCCCCATCACGCAAACGCCGCAGCCGAGCACGCCATTCATCTACGATATCCACCAGCATTGGTCAGCAGCTGACAGTTGACAGCTGACAGCTGAAGTATTGATGTATTAGTATCCAGTACCTGTAGTGATCGTTTGGCGTAAGAGACTTGTCAGAAATGACTACTAGATCCGTAGCGATAATTGGTGCCGGTGCAGCCGGTACGGGCGAAGAACCTCGAAACCCCAAATTCCACCGTCTAACATACTTCTAGGTGCTGCCGCAGCTGCAGCCTTCGATGCCGAAGATGGTTTCGACGTGATACAAGTGTTTGAGCGCAGGGAGACACCAGGTGGGACATGGTCTTGCACCACCGGGTAGTTATTTGAGTACATTCTCTCATTGTGGTGTAGGATATACGACCCAGACCCGGAACCACCGATTCGATTGCAGCCTGGACAAAATCCCCCAGACATCGATCCACCCTTGAAAGGACCTCAAAATCTACCAACTGCTGTGGCCCCCACAAAGCAGACAAGATTCGACAAAACGCCTATATACGAAGGCCTTACGTGAGTTGTCTCTTGTCAATGCGTGACCACAAACATGACTGATCGGGCTGAAGTACAAATGTCCCTGAGATCATCATGTCGTTGTCAGACGAACGGTTCGCCTATGGACCATTCGCACCGCACTGGGTGCCGAAGCAATACATCCAGGACTACTTTACGTCACACAACATTGACCGCTTCCTTGTCCTAAGTACCACCGTTGAGGATGTCACTCGAGACCAAAGTGGCTGGAAGTTAACCTTGCGGCGCCACAACCCTGTGCAAAAAGTAGATATGTGGTGGGCTGAGCACTTTGATGCTTTAGTCATCGCCAACGGGCACTACTCCATCCCTTACGTACGCATTTCCTGTTCAATTTCGGTCATCTGCTGACAATTTAAGATTCCCAGAGTCGATGGCCTCGACGATTATCTGAGTAAGTACCCTGGAAGGGTAACGCACTCGAAGTTTTATCGCAGCTCAACACACTATGCCGGCAAAAAAGTTCTCATCATTGGCAATTCTGCTTCTGGCCACGATATCACGACCCAGCTCGCTCAATCTGGGGTCGTCGCACTCCCGGTCTACCAGTCGCGGCGCTCACGTTCGCGGTGGGACGGCTCGACACCGCCATCGGGCGTCGCATGGAAACCGATCATCACAGCCTACTCTTCATCTGGGGCGATACACTTTGCTGATGGAAGCATCTTGGAAGATATTGATACAGTGATCTACTGCACGGGCTACAAGCCATCTTTCCCATTCTGGAATACTGCTATCAACAGTGCGCCATTGTATAGCTACGAGCAAAATAGGCTGGAGGAGTTTTACCAACATACTTTCAGCATGAAATGGCAGAGAAGCTTGGGTGTCATTGGCCTCCCCCGTGTTCTGACCTTCCGCAGCTTCGAATATCAAGCCATCGCTCTGGCCAGGCTTTTCTGTGGCCGCGAAGCAAAACCTTTACCGAGTGACGAGGAAATGCGAAACTGGGAAGAAAAGAGATTGGCGCAGTGTAAACAAGAGGGTCGGCAATTTCACACGATTCTTTGGGACGATGGCGAGACGTTGGAATGGTTCAGGTATCTATATGAATTTGCAGGTCTACCAGGACTGGACGGTAAAGGCAGATACCCACCGCAATTGACTAGGGAGCAGAGATGGGCGTATGATAACGTGAAGAAATATCCTGAGCCGGGGAGAGGTGTCGAAAACCACTCCATTAACAAGTGCGGACGCCAGACCGTGGGAGAGGAGGATGTGGGCAGGGAGAGAGACAGCGCGTGGTTCATTTGAGCTGCAAGATAGACAGAACCACCCTACACTTGCGTATTGTCTTCTCCGCTGTATCCCAAATCTTTGCTATATTAAGAACTCATACTGGACTTCTCGGTGTGATGTCTATAAGCACGTGAGCACAATTCGCTATTCACTGCCGCTATGGCGCAATTGGCCGATCAACTCCCGCCCATCAAAACACCATGGAATCCATCCATCCGACGCACACATTAGGGTAGTTTGTGCAGATCTTTCACACTTGCTCGGCCCCGACGGCACTCCACTACGCGTCGACCCCGCAACTCGTTGATGCAGCATGCAGTCTCAATGACGCAGCACGCAATTACGACCTTGAATGTTGTGAGCCATATCGCCGTGGCCGGTACCTTTGTGTGATCGCTCACCATCGACCGTTATAATGCGGAAGACAATCCGAGAACCTTTTATTGATGGGTGTGCATTAGATTAGAAGGGCTCATAGGAGCTCATAAGTAGAGGGACGTAACGAGCCACGCTTCTCATCAAATTGACCGCTAGTGTAAGACAGAATTCAAGATGGCTGCACCAAATGGCACAAACGAGTCGACCGGCTACACACCCATCCAACCCCATGAATTAAACACAGACCCGGATCGAGTCCTCTTCGCGTGCGCAGAACCACCTCTATGCTCTGTTTCTACTAACCGCCCCCAGCTACTGGGTCCCCAACGTCTCCGGCGGCCTCGTGATCTCCAAAATCCCACAACGCACCTCATGGGATCTCAAGGCAAACGCGCGCTACGCCCAGATCGCTGAGCGTGTAGGCTTTGAATACGCACTGACCCAAATCCGCTTCACAGCCTCTTACGGCGCAGCCAACCAGCACGAGTCCGTAACCTTCTCGCAAGCGCTGCTGCACCAGACCGAGCGCCTGAAGCTGATTGCCGCAATCCTACCGGGTCCGTGGAATCCGACTATCGCTGCGAAACAAATTGCCAGCATCGACAACTATACGAATGGGCGCATCGCGGTGAACATCGTCTCTGGGTGGTTCAAGGGTGAGTTCACGGCCGTCGGCCAGTGGTGGCTCGAGCATGCGGAGCGGTACCGTCGTAGCCGAGAGTTTATCGAGGCGTTGAAGGGCATCTGGACTGCGGGCGAAGAGGGTTTCACGTATGGCGGCGACTTCTACCAGTACAGGGGCTACAACTCGAGTCCAAAGCCGCTGAGGTGGGAAGGACACGAGCACCCGGAAATCTTCCAGGGCGGAAACAGTGACGATGCGCGCGACAATGGTGCGCAAGTCAGCGACTGGTACTTCATGAACGGGAACGACCTGGATGGATTCAGGACGCAGATTCAGGACGTCAAAGAAAGAGCTAGGAAGGTTGGAAGAGAGCAGCATGTGAGGTTCGCGGTCAACAGCTTCGTCATCCTCAGAGAGACCGAGGAGGAGGCTATCCAGGTCCTCCGCGAGATCCAGGGCAAGGCGGACACAGAGGCGGTGGAGGCGTTTCGCGACGCCGTAAAGCAGGCTGGCGCGAGTACGGGTAACAAAAGAGGAATGTGGGCAGACTCGAAGGTGGAGGATTTGGTGCAGTACAACGATGGGTTCAAGACGAAGTTGATTGGAACGAAGGAGCAGATTGCTGATCGCATTCTGTTGCTGAAGAGTCTGGGCGTCAATCTGATTCTTTCGGCGTTCTTGCACTATAAGGATGATATCGAGGCGTATGGCAAGGAGGTACTGCCGCTGGTGAGGAAGCTCGAGGCTGAGGGCCGCGGCAAGGACGCTGATGATGAGATTAGGAGGACTGGTGACATCTACAGGAAGTAGAATTTCGCCAGGAGCGATCCAGTGTTGTCTGGTATTGTGATGAGGGTGAGAAGCGTTGTTCAAGGTTCAAGAATCTAGCCAGTCTTCTACCCTTCCGCGTGAATAGTGGTTCGTCACCTGCGGCATCAAGGCTGCGTCGATGGCGTCGAGCGATCGTGGTTGCTGTGCAGGGCCTTTACCCTTGTCTATTGGTGCTCGTTGCTCAGGGCCCCTCGAGCCTGCCCACATATTGCCTGCTGGGGCTGCAGCTGCGGAGGGCCACTTCTCTTTGATGATGCGCAAGGGCCCGCACATGGTAGCAGTGGCAGGGTGCCGAACCGAGTGGTGGATGTAGCTAGGTGAGTAATGGCGTAGAGCTCTCGGCGTGCAATATGTGTTTGACGTGCCAGTGCACTTGAGACTGGTTTGGGGTGTAGGAGGTCAGGTGGTCCTGCCCAATTGCTGATCTTCTGATCCGAGCTCCACGATGCTGATTAAGTAGACGAGATATGACGTGCATACGTGCCGCCAAGACCGCAGGAGCTTAGCTCGCAGCTCTCCAAAAGTGACGGAGCGTGAGGTCGCGACCACCACACGTCCATCGCCAACACCACCGCCATGCTCGCTCGAAGCGCACTATGCCCAGCGAGGGCATCCGCCCACCGCTACCCGCCCGCCGTATTTGCTCCATGCGCGACTGGAGCGGCGCCCTTCTCCTCATGCACACGACCCGCAAAGCTCCCGCAGCAGTCGCAACCACGCTTCTTCACACAACAGCGCACCTCTCTGCACAGGTCCGCCGTCCGCAATGCCTCGACAGCACCTCCCGCAGCAGGCGCCAAGGCCACACCGGGCACCGCAGCTCTCACATGGAACGACTTCTTCGCTCTGCGCCGGACGCGCCGGCGGATCGGACAGGCGTGCTCGGGCGCCAGCGCCATTGGCGTGACGTACTACGGCCTGACTTTCATGATCAACAACGGCTACGACGCTGTGCTGTCTGAGCAATTGGGCGGCTTCGACCCCATGATGCTGATGGGACTGAGCACGCTGGGCATGCTGGCCGCGGGCTGGCTGATTGGGCCTATCTTCGGCAACCAGGTCTTCAATCTGGCGTACCGAGGCGTGCTGAAGGAGTTCACAGCGGTATGTTGATCGTGGTCATCGTTGGCAGCATGACATTGACACCGGAACAGAAAGACTCAGCCTTCTTCAACCGCATCAAGCGTCACCGCGTCGATCCCTCCGTCTCCTCGCTCGCCAATCCCCCGCCAGACTACTACGGCGAGAAGATCGGCAGCGTCGCTGGCTACAGGCGGTGGCTGAAGGATCAGCGTGCCTTCAATCTGAAGACCGGCCGACACCAGCGTGGGCAGATCTAAGCCTTGCAACGAGGAGCAAAGCAGGTACATACAGCGGCAAGAGCGCCCGATGTTTCCTTGAGTTCATTGTAAGTGTGCGGCAGTGATTTGACATGTCGCTAGCGATGGCATTACGGCGCGTTCACGGCCACTTTCATATTGTTTACAAAAACGTCCAACGTCGAATGGCAAGCTTCTGTACTTTACATGTAATTGTCAAGCGTCATCTCCCCTCAAGGGGTACTCAACACATCACCCTCATCTTCAAGTCGCCATTGACAGCTGCAGTCATGATTTGCCGTCCGACTTCGCAGGACCTACCGCCCTCCTTCACGGAAAATAGCTGCGCCTGTGGCCGGTTGCGCCACAGTAGAGATAGTGCGTGTATCTGTTTGTTCTTGGGCACATTACTTTCGTGGGTATTCTGCAAGAGAGTTTGCCGCTGTTCGATCATTTGTATGAATCGACAAGTGGGCCGGAGTGACAACGCCCTTACTATAAAGAGCAGTGTCACCACCGGACAGCTATGTGTTTCCTTGAAGATCCAGCATGAGCACGATCGATCGTTGAACTGCAGCAGCAGTGGCAATTGGCCGTCTAGGTGTTTTGGTGAATCTCGCAGCAGCGTAAACTTCGTATTCGTGAAGCTGACATCTTGCTAGCTACCTCTTGAATGGGCAGGATCTGCTGCTAACTTCACGGTCAATGTAGGAAGAGCATTTGGAGACTTGTTCGAGTGGATTCTGTAGTGCATAGTATAGCCGCGCTTGATTGTATTGAGAAATGCAGCTGTCCATCTTTCGCAGAGATCTTCCGCCACTTACACCTTCATCAGCATGCGAATCGTAGGAATGAAATCCTGACTATCCTTTTGTTGCTCATCCCAATCCTGCGGAAAGGCGGCCAGGGCAGCGATGATACCACAAATCATCAGGACCAACGACACGACTGACCAGATGAAGCCCCAGCATTGTGAGGAGCCGCCATACCTCTTTGCAAAGACACTTGCGTCCGACGAGTTGACTTTTCGGAGTATCAAGTCGTCACAGATGTCCCAGACACTGTAGAGACTTGACATGACACCGATAAAAAGCTAGATGCGAGTCAGTGAATACGCGCCTGGGGTCGATTCTTCGGCTTACCACAACGAATCTTAACGCCTCTGCGTGCTGGATGAACCAACAAGCGACCAGCAACCCCACCGCCAACAATATCGTGATGATTGTCAACCAATCCTTCCTCGCCCACCACAATGTCAACAAAAAGCACACACCAAGTACGATACTCGCGACTTTACTCGCCACAATGTTGAATCCGCAGAATGTCAGCAGCGCACCAATCAGACTTGATCCAAGGTACCCAGCGGGCAGCGTGATGAACTGCTTGCCACCACGCATGTGCGTTACGCCGCCTTCATGCGGATCCAGGCTGATGGACTCGACGCGCCCACCCGTACAGCAGGCCGTGATTGCGTGACCAAACTCGTGGAAAGCGATCACAAGCATCTGTGGTTGTCGTCAGTCACGTGCGCCTGTGAGGAGGAAGGGGTCCGGTGCAGCTGAGAACTTTGAGCGTACCTTGAAGGGCCACAAAACCCAGCGCACATAAGGAAGGTTCCATAGAAGGGCAATGATTACGACGTAGGCGATCAAGACCCCTAACGTGACGCCCTGCGTATGGTTCACACCTAAGCCACGACGCTCAAAGGTGTGAAGGTGTGGCTGGGCCATCGCTGGACCCGCTGTAATGAGAGCGCGACGCGCTAGCTTGGCCAAGGTTGGAGGCATGCCTGCGTAAGAACCAAGGATAGCGAAAGTGTCAGGATTTGGATCGTGTTCACAAGAGAGAACGATGGCGCTGTTCAAGTTCCATTTGAAGTTCGGCCGGCTGAGATGGTTTGACAGTCGACACGCGTACGTGCGCGCCACGTTTGTTCTAAAACGAACGTGGCTGAGCATTCGCCGATCTTCCGAAACCGTTGCACCTGAGCCACTCACGGAACGAACAACAACAAAACGTGAAGCACGAGCATTGATTTCACATTCTGAAAGGCTGGACTATGCACAAGGTTCTTAAAATTCGAGATCAGCAAGTGTGGACGAGTATCGCTGAGGAGCTGAACAGATGTAAATAACCGAGCTCACCATGCAGCTTACACTACCCTATCGTCACCAAGAGTCTCGCGATGCATGGACCTGTTGCGAGGAGTGCCATCGGAGTCCTTTTCATCAATCTTCTCATCGACCGATCTAGGACCGTGAGCAGCACCTGCGCGCTCGTCCAGGATCGAAGGGCGGCGGTGCCAGTAAGACTCGTCGCGTGTATTGCGGTCAACGTAGCCGGCGGGAACCCAGCTCTTGCTGCTGATTGCCTTGACGCCAAGGCCCATGTACATATCGTTGACGCTCTCGAGGGTCAAAGACTTGGTCTCAAAGACGAAAAAGTAGACTACGGCCGCGGCGACAAAGTTGCAGCCGAAGAAGACGAAGCCGAAAGCGTAGCCGATACCGTCGTTGGCATAAGGTGTCAAAAAACCGATCAGAAAGTTGCCCAGCCAATTGAACGCGGTCGCGAGCGAAGCCTGCTTAGCACGGGTACGGAGTGGGAATGTCTCGCCAATGACGACCCAGATGAACGGACCCCAGGTCGACGCGAAAGACGCGATGAACATACAGGCGCACACGATCATGACGATGCCAGAAGACGTGTGCTCTGTCGGTGGACGAACAATGCCAATGATGGCAAAGATGAGCAACCAAGCGGCCTGCCAGAGACCACCGAAGACCAGAGGCATGCGACGGCCGAAACGCTCGATCATCCAGAGACCAGGGACGGTCATGGCGACGTTGACAGCGCCGAGAATCAGCTGTGTTTGGATGGGGTCCTCGATACCAGCGGAGTTAAAGATTGTAGCGCCGTAGTAGAAGAAATAGTTGACGCCAGTCCCTGCGACATATTAGCGATGTTTGTACGACAGGAAATATGAATGCTTACACTGTTGTAGAAACTGGAGCGCACAGCCCAAGAAGGTGCGGTAGACGAGGCGAGGGATGTTGGAAGGTTGACCAGTAAAACATTCGGCCCATGTTCCCTCACCCGCCTTAGCCTGCTCTGCGATCGACTCCTGCATCTCTTTGAAGTCGTCATTGACGAACTCGTCGTTAGGGTCGTCCTTTTTGCCACGGAGGCGCGCCAGAGACATCCGGGCTTCTTCCCAACGACCTTTGCCTGCGAGCCATCTCGGGGACTAAGTCGCATGTCAGTGGCGTTACTGATTGTCGAACGAGATGATCACTTACTTCAGGTGAGAAGAGGACGCCGATGCCAAGGGGAAGAGAAAAGAAGATTCCAAGCCCAATGACGATTCTCCATGAAGCATCGCCATCCTGGCCAGGGTTATCGCGAACGCCGAAGTTGATGATGTTCGAGATCAAGATACCGATGGTGATCATGAGCTGGTACGAAGCGACGACTGCTCCTCGAATCTCACGAGGACAGCATTCAGACTGGAACATCGGTACACCAATCGACAGGATACCAACACCTAAACCAGCGACGATACGACCGATCATCAAGTGAATCCAAGAGTACATCGCAGTGATCTGGATGATATTCCCAACGACGAAGATAGCAACGCCGACAGATAGACTGCGTCGTCGACCGAACCAATCAGCTGTGTAGGCGCCTGCAAGTGCACCGACGAGTGTACCAATGGACATCATGGAAACGACCAGAGACTGGATCTCGGTGTCGAACTCCCAGGTGCCGTCAGGGCTTTGGTACTGTCCGAAACGGCGCCTGAAGTCCCTGAAGAGCAACATACTCGAGATCTGACCGGTATCGTAGCCTGTTCAATTGTGAGCAATTGACATCTGAGCATGCCGACAATCCCAGCTTACCGAACAGGAAACCACCTATCGAAGTGACGCAGCCTAACATAATGGCTTCAATGCCAATCTCTGCACCACGCAGCTTGATGGATGTTTTGCCGAGACCCATGCTTGCAGTGAGACTGTGGCTTCTCTGGTTATCCTGGTGCAAATCGAAGTCGCCTTCGAAGATGCCTGTCTCATGATTCCTTCGCGAGCATTAAGTACGAATGCCATTGTTCTGCAGACCGTGTGATCATGCCCAGACGCCCAGCCTATGCCGAGACAGAACTTTGGCGAGCAACGTCATACGCGCCACTACCGTCACCCGGGAGCAGAAGCAACCTTGGCTGGTCTGTTGCTATAGCCAACGGTAATCTCGGAAACTTCTACAAGGCGCATAGCGTGTCTTGGTTGTGTGACACCGGGGTTGCTCCAAGCAGAAGTGTTGTGGGGAGACCAGACGCGGTTCGACCAGGCCAAGCAATGAACATCCGACAAGACCGGAAAGCCCCAATTCCCACCGCCATGGGGTTTGCACGCGTCAGTTGCGATTCGCGGCTTTCTTCTAGCTTCGACGTTGCTTAGCACAGCATCTCGAGATCGTTGGCTGCAAGCCACTGATGTCTTCTTCCCCGCAAACTAGTCAACTGCCAACGTGCTGCGACCGTAGACACACCGTTGTGCGGCGCTTTCCGTGGTGGTCGTGTGACTCTGCTCGACTCGAATTCTCCATTTACTGCCGCGAAACATTCCCCTTGATGAAGTGGAGTGCAGGGAGTGGGTGGGGTCAAGTCATCGTATCCACCGTCTGTGCCCATGCTCAACACTTCCAAGGTTCTAGTGAGGCTCTGCGACGCAACTCCACATGAATCCCACTCCGGCTCTTTAATCCCGCAATGCGGCTGAAAAATGACTCGCATGATCCCCACATGCGGCTCTCCAGGAAAGATTTTCGTTGAGTTGCTGGCAGATAGTGTGCAACACGCAGCGCAAAATTGCCTTCTAGCTTAAGTTCAAGGTGCTGAACGTGGCAGTGTCGGCTTTTGCGATTCGGTGCCAAGTTTCGGGAGTCATCGGCCCCATAGTGCTGGAGGCTTTTCAAGGTTGTTGAATTCATCGATCGGAATCAAGACATTTCAAGAAAGAATGGGGCCCCGAGAACAAAGTTGGAGTACACGTGGAGTAGAGGGCGTGGGAGCAGAGGAAAACTCGGGGTGCGCGGAGCCCCAGCCTCAACACTTTTGGCTATGCATGGAGAAACGCAGACGAGATAGAACGAATAATCAGCAGATTGTGCGCCTGCTCCTATATAGCAAACTAGGCGCCTGCAGACCTGGCTTTCTCGCAGTCGTTCGCAATTTTCCCGCTAACAATGGGTTAGCGTGCTCTAGGTATGATGTAACCTTGGAAGAGAAATCTTCGAGTGCAAAGCTCTACTTCGCACAGCAGACATAACGAATGAGGTAAAGACAGCGACTCTGGTTCTACTATGCCCAGGTCTACGCAAGCAGGCCGCAAGCTTGTAGGGCCAAATGTGCACCACGTTGCATGTCAATCGGGGCGCCAGGAGGGAAAGAACGAGATAATGCGCTAAGAGCGCGGCCTGCCGGCGGATTGAGTCGGACTAGACGTCATGACCGCGTCGAACGCGCTGGACACTCTGCTCTCTGAGGAGCAAAACGCGAGCATTGGGTGCGTCGATACTACATCGACTGGAAGTCGTCTGGCTTACTATATGAACAGCGACAACGGCCAACGCTCCTGATTCTTGATACATTGCAGGCAGAATACTTGTATTGCCCAGCGCGTCGAACTTTGCACCGCGGTCTTTGACGGTCAAAAAACCAGCATGGCAGAGACATTGTACACTGTGCTGGCTTTGGTACCTTTAGCTCTATGCTTTCTGTATTTTCAGCTGCGGCATTATCGATTCAAGACTTATGCCCACATTCCGTCACCGCTGGAATCCAATCTCTTCTTTGGCCATCTTGCATACATGGCCACAGGCTTTCAGAAACGTGGCAACTCAAAGGTCCATCCAGGTACCGCCAGACAAGAACACGAATGGAGAGAAGGTACTGACCCCGGCAGACTATATCTTGGAGGATATCTGGAACGAGCAAGGTCGACCTGATTTCATGTATTTTGATTTCAGACCCGTGCAATATCCCTTGTTGCTCGTTACTAGCCACGAGATCGCTGAGCAATTGACAAGAACCACCAAGTCGCATCCGTACAGTATTCGCAAGTCGCCGACTATACAAGGGGAATATGGTGCATTGGTAGGGAAGAAGTCCATCTTGACGGAAGAAGGCGAGAGCTGGAAGGCGCTGCGTAAGTTGTTTAATGCAGGTTTTGCGCCACAGCATATCGTAACATTGCTACCTGTCCTGATTGATAAAACGGCTATCTTCATCGAAAAGATGGATACCATTGCACGATCAGGTGAGATCACAGAACTGGACAGCTACTGCGTCAATCTCACTTTCGACATCATCTGCCAAGTCATCACGAATGTCAATGTCCATGCGCAAGAGGAAGGGCTCGCCCATGAACTGATCATCAACTTCCGTTTGCTCCTGGACACATACGTTTCGGGTACCGGGCTGGGACTTGCGGCATTGAACCCGTATATACAACTTAAGCGGTACCACTACAGCCGTCGTATGGATGCTGCGCTGTTCAAGATCATTAAGGAGAAATTCGACGACATTCAGATGTCCCGCAACACGGAAGATAAACCCAGCAGCAAAGATCGCTCAGTGCTCGCACTTGCACTTAGAGACGTGGAAGTCCTTACCCCAGATGTCAGTCAGCTCATTGCTGATCAGTGTAAAACTTTTCTCTTCGCTGGACACGACACTACCTCCATTCTACTTCAACGGCTCTTTTACGCCTTATCCATCGACCCGCCTCGCCTCGCGAAGATCCGCGAGGAGCATGGTTCGCTGTTCGGGTCCGAAGACCCGCAGACTGTCTTTCTCGCCAGACCTGACGAAACCCTGAAAGGGCTTTCGTATACAAGTGCCTGCATCAAAGAAGCGCTGAGACTTTGGCCCCCCGCAGCAACAGCGCGCATGACCCACGATGACTTCAGGATCCGAACGAAGGAAGGAGATGACGTGCTGGTGGACAATTGCGTGATCTATCCTATGCAGCACCTGATTCACCGCGATCCTGATGTCTACGGACCAACTGCGAACGACTTTGTTCCCGAGAGATGGACAGGTGACAGCGACGCCAGTACGGCTACCAACGCTGATACAAGTGGCACGGCTACACCAACTGGAAAGATCCCAGCAAGTGCCTGGAGACCTTTCGAGCGCGGGCCGAGGAACTGCATCGGCCAAGAGTTGGCCAACTTGGAGGCTAGGGTGAT
The DNA here is from genome assembly GCA_011058865.1 of Didymella keratinophila. NCBI lineage: Eukaryota > Fungi > Ascomycota > Dothideomycetes > Pleosporales > Didymellaceae > Didymella > Didymella keratinophila. Next base: position 22,062 of record SWKW01000107.1, on the reverse strand, counting down.
CCTGGCGTGTGTGATGCGAAGATATGACTTCGTTAAGGTCGGCGTCGGTGAGGTGGATACAGACAAAACCGGCAAACCGATTGTTGTTGAAAGCGGCCGGTACAAAACAAAGTCCGAGCTGATCAGTGTGAGTTTGCTACATCCTTTCATGAACCGCGTAAATAGCTGACCAGGGGAACAGACCATGAGTGTAACAAGCAAGCCAATCGATAAGACAAGGATGATTGTCAGGTTGAGGTAAACTTGGGGCGACCATTGCCAACTCTTTACGTCTTCATTCTATGTTTCGCGATTGCATCTTCTACCATCCGCGCTTCACCAATACGCCTCAAGATTGTCCAATGACCAGTGAAACTGCCAAAGTCCGTTGATCAAGAGCTCTCACGTTGGCATCAATCCCTTACCACATCTGCATATGAGACCCAGTGCGTTAGCTTTGCAGCGTCCGCTCGCACAGCGATGCCATCCAGCTCGCACGCTACTTGAGGGACACGGAACACCCCGTAGTCGTCGACTTGACCATCATCGGCGTCACTTAACTCCTACTCGTACCCTTGCACATTGTTGGCTTTGTAGCCTTCGACCGGAACCACCCTCTCCGTCATCGTCCATGAAGATTCCGAATCACAACACTCGCAGACTATGTGATCGCACCCGCCGTCTTTGATGATGAGAGACCTGCAACATGGGCAACGTCTTGCTCCGACTTTAGCCATCTCTGCAAGTGTTTGAACTTCTGCCTCATCCCTCAAGTCCGGGTTCTCTGAACGGTACTGCTGACAGGAGATCTTCTCATGCCAAAGCACCTGACACTGAGCACAGAACCGCTGTTCACAGCTGGGGCAGTGTATATGCGGATAGCGAGGCGTGTTTACTGGATCGAAGACGTAGTCGCGGGTCGCGCAGCCGTTGGACGACTGTGTTCATCGCGGTTGCAGGTTATCCGACACGCAGACATGGCTCGATATTGAGAAACTGACAAGGATTGATGAGTCTGATAATTAGTGAACGGACGTAAGTGGAGAGGAATATCTCAACAAGTCAAGTAGCGACGGCGATGTCAAGACAATGCCGCCAAACTGTTGCTCAAGTGAAAGGACTTGCCAGACTGAAAAGCTATACTTCCAAGAGGGAAAACTTGCTTGTTTCAACGCGAACATCAATACAGCGTTCGAGAGAGCGGGGAATATCTCGTTATAGTCTAGCCTTCCCTTTCGCCTTCAGTATGGCGTGGTACCTGTCCCTCATCTCTCGCCTCAGCATCTTGCCCGACGGTGTTCTTGGGATCTACTCCAGTCAGTACGTTATCGAATCACCCACGCAAACCAGAGATCATACCTCATGAACGACCTGAAATCCTCCTGTCACCCACTTGTGTTTGCTCAATCTGCTCTTGACCCAGCCGTCCAGCTTCTGCGCCACTTGATCCTCGCCCAAGTTTTTGCCCTGTTCAGTCAGCACAACCCATGCTCGCACAAACAGACTGCCATCCCCACGCCCGTTATCGACGCCTGCTACACATGCATCCCGCACCAGATCGTCGGGATGATCTAGGAGTGTGTCTTCGACTTCTGTAGCTGCGACCTGCAGCCCTTTGACCTTGATCATCTCCTTCAATCGATCCAAGTAATGAATCCGATCGAATTCGTCCCTCATCACCAAATCACCTGTTCGCAGCCAGCCTGGCTCTGTGAACATCTCAGCGGTAGCTTTGGCATCTTTGAAATAGCCTGGTGTCACCACCGCGCCTCTGGCCCACAACTCACCCTTTTCACCCTTTTTGACATCCTTGAGCGTCTCAGGATCCACTACTCTGCCTTCCATACCCGGCAAGAGATAGCCAATCGTGCCTGGTGGCGCTGTTTCAAGCCCAAAGATGCCAGGCGGCGCCGGCGAGGCAATAGATGCAGCTTCGCTCAAGCCATATCCAGACGGAATGGGAGCATCTTTGCCTTGGGGCAGCTTCTTCGCAAGCTGATACGCGACATCCGGCGGAAGGTACGCCGCACCTGAGACAGCCGCGATGACGCTGCTCAAATCGTACTTCTCCGTTAGAGGGCTTTGAGCAAGCTGCCGGATGAGCGGCGGCACAAGTGGTAGAGCGGTGACTTTGTACTTCTGGATGGAGCGAAGCGCAAGCTCAAGATCCCATTTTGGCAAGAGGATCGTCGTGTTGCGCACAAGATTCACGCGCAGGTTCCAGAGTATCATGCCGTAAGAATGATACATTGGGATCACACCCAACGTCACGGAGTGCGTGGCGAAGGGCTCTATGCCCATGAAGCGCGCCCCCTGAACGGCGGTAATGAGGGTCTGAATGCCAGAATAGTAACCGTTGGAGTGCGTGATCATCATTGCTTTGGGAAGACCCGAGGTCCCGGAAGACTGGAACAGATATGCGAGTCTGTTGCCGCCGCGCAATTTCTTCCTTGGTTCTGATAGATTGTTTCCTTCTCGCACTAAGCTCTCAACCGTGCGATGGCCTGAGACTGTGTCGAGGTGCGGTGTCTCGCTCAGAACAATAACTTTGTTCAAGTCCAATCTTATCTTCAAGGGCAGATCGTCTTTGCTCCCCGTCCCCAGCTTCATGGCTTCTTTCAATACCGGCAGCAGTGTTTCATGGATCATGATGGAGGTAATCTGCATCTTTCTTAATACCCACCACAGCTCATATGGCGTACTCGCAGGGCTAATGCCTCCGAACACTAGCTCAGACCGCCAACAGGCGTGCACGACCATAGGGTAATGAATATGGTTCCTTGAGAACAGGCCCAGGATCTCGCCCTCCTCTTTATCATTGACGGGGCTCTTGCCAAGGTTGAGCGGATTAGGGCCATCGTGCCTCAAGACTCGTGCCAATGCACATGTGCGCTCATAAAACTGGTGCAAGGTCACGACTTCCTCTGTAATAGCATTGATGGTGAGTGGATAGTCTTCTGGGAGCGGGTTGTTGGGCGGGAAACACAGTTCGTGTATGTTTAGGTCGTCTGGCGAAGGTGGGAAAGGTCCAAACGGGCTCGAAAACAGCGATTTGTCATTGGGCCGATACTGGTATGTGTGTGGGTCCGGGGCATTAGGGCCGAGAAAGCGGGACCAATGCGGCTGGAGAATCTGATCAGCCATTCGGAAGTTCTTATAGAGTGGTGAGGCAATCGAATGATTGTCGGTAGCAGAACTCTGAATTCTGGTGCGTCGAAGATGTCAAAACGAACACTGATGTCCGTTTGCCATGTCTTGGTAATGGTCGCCGCTGCTTCCCGAGGTGCAGTAGCTCCCCCGCGTTTTACGACCATCAGCTCTGCTGACATGGCGCTGGCGAGTAAGCTGAGCCAATCCGCAACCCTGAGAGCATGACTTGGTAGGAATAGAGGAAATAAAAAAAAGCATGCTGTGATGGAAATGGCATGTATTCGAGGTCCTGTATGCTTCTTACCCACAACGCCAGGCTAATGCCAAACACCGATCGGTTGAGCAAACAAACCACTTACTCCAAACAGCGCAATGCAATCATGTATCATATCCATCATAAAACGTATCATCGCAACGCCTTCAATCATCAGCTGGCTCTACCCGGACTAGAATCTCTTCGAGAAAGCCCTCCAAGAAGCCTGCGACTTCCCCACCCATGCCCACCTCGCCCCTCTCATCCCACTGATCCAGCTCCTGAAAGTGTTCTGTGATGCGCCCGACCAATCTCTTGACATTATCGTGACACTCTTGTCGCTCCTTTTTCCGACGCAAGTACGAGTCGGGATCACGCATGGTCGACGCGGATGCGGCGTCTTGCTTGTTGATGAGATTAAGGTGGTAGGTTCTCCGTGACAATGCTGCCTCGAGCGCTGGAACGACGACGCCAGTAAGGGCAGTGATCTCGGCTCCCTGATTCGCTGCTGGTGGATTCAAGAATGCAAGATCCGTTGGCTGAGGCTTGATTCGACCAAAGGAGTTGCGGGCCTGATTTGGCTTAGGGGGAGGCGACAAGGTCGTGTTTAAGACCGACTGGTTGCCGTTCTGATGAGATGGTAGCGAAGGCGGCTGATATCTGCTGCCAGGCAGAGGACCACCAAAGAGGTCGTTTGAAGAACCGGAGTCAGGCCGCGAGATTGATGGTGGAAATTGTTGGTGTGGTGATGGCAAGGGCTTCTGATCAGCCAGTGAAGGTAGTCTTTGCTGACCTGTCAGTGGCGGCAATGGTTTCTGAGCCTGCAGAATGGGTAACTGGTGACTTGTATGAAGGGCAGGGCTTGGTAGTGGCTTCGAGTGCGCTGATGTCGGCGTGCCCCCTCTCGAGTTGGGTCCCCGATACGGTGGTATTTCCGGAATTGACATTGGGATTACGCCCCTCGGTGTAAGATTGCGCTGCTGCGGCGTGACGTCCATACCCGCGATGTCATCAGCAACAGACTTCTGTATGTATTCTTCGTACGCGTGTGCGAGTGGAGTCTGCCGACGTGGCCCCTGAGGCTTCGACGGTGTCGTCGGAGTTACTAGGCCACGGTTAAGGGGCGGCGAAAAGACATTCGGCACGGGCGAAGTCCGCAGAGGCTCCTGTCTAGGTGGCGGGATTACGGGCGCATTCTTCTTGTCAGGTGAGGGTGGCAGCGGTATCCTTGAGGCGGTGTTGAGTGAGGTCGTGGGCGACGCGCCTGTCCAAAGAGGTGCTAATCGTTTCGTTGGCGATGGTGGTGGACTCGCCCGAATCGTGTCATCGTTCTCGTCGCCACGCTGTAGCGGTAACGGTTTTCGCTGAGGCGATATATTCCGCGCATTGGCGCCAGCGTTGTTCAAGGGCGCAAGAGCTGGACCCCTCCCACCAGCAACTGGTCGGACGGTGCCGAAATCCCACAGATCCTCGTTCACAGGCTCCTTCCGAATTGGATGATCTTCCTCGTCATCTTCAGCGGCCTCTTTTGGATGCCTGAGCCTCCAGTCTTGGTATCTTGTAATTAGCTCCTGCAGGCGTGCAGGCTTGCCGGCTTTCCTCATGAACGATGTATTCAGTAGCTCCTTGGCCGTTGGACGCTCTTTCGGGTCTTTGCGCAGACAGAGGTGGACGAATTCTTTGAATGATGAGGAGAAGTTGCCCTCCAGGATGGGCGGTGGATTTTTGGGAATCAGAAAGAGAACCTTCATGGGATGTATATCAGAGTATGGAGGCTCGCCGTTGGCCAGCTCGAGCGCTGTGATACCGAGAGACCAGATGTCCGCCTTGCCGTCATAGCCAGACTGCTTGATAACCTCAGGTGCCATCCAGAACGGCGTGCCGACGAATGTGTTCTTCTTGGTCATGGTCGCGGATAGCTGACCAGATACACCAAAGTCCGCAAGCTTCACCTGCCCACTTGCAGTGACGAGAATGTTCGCAGCTGTGCCAGTCAGTATGCCAAGTCTCCTTGAACGGATGTTGAGGAGCGGCTGGGCGCTCACCTTTGATGTCGCGGTGCAGCTTATGGTCCTCGTGCAGATAGGTCAGCCCCATCAGCAGCTCTTTAAGCATGACAGCGATCTCAGCCTCCGCCAGAGGCCCAGGCTTCATGAGGTCGGCACAGCTCCCGCCCGCGCAGAATTCCATGACAATCCAGAGGTCCGAGCCGTGCAGATATGAGCCGTAGTACTTGGTGACGTAGGGCGACTTGAGGCCAGACAGGATCATGATCTCGCCCATGATGTCCTCGACCTCGTCTTCGGCGTTCTCCACGTCGATGACCTTGATCGCGACTGTCTGCCCCGTCTTGCGGTCCAAGCCTTTGTAGACCTTGCCAAAGCTGCCGCCGCCGATGCATTCTTGCTTTGTGAAGAGGGTGGTGGGGTCGACCGACTCCTCCATATCGGTTATGGCGCAGGCGGCAGGGTGCGAGTCGTAGTAGCGTTATTCGAGGCGGAGAGGTCGACCGCTCCAGGGCGGACGCGGTGAGAGGTCTCGACCGGATGGAGGCACTCGACAAGGCGTGGCGCAGGCAGCAGGGTGCGAGTCGTGGGCGCAGGAAAGAGCGTGGGCAGCGTTGTTCGAGGAAGACGGTCGCGGCAGTGCCCTGTGTGCGTGTGCGCGACCCCGAGAGTCAAAAAGGTCGACGGTCGACTGCTCCAGGGCGGCTGTGTTGGGGCGGACGCGGTGTTTGGTAAATACAGCCAGCTATTGCGCGGGACAACCACAAAACGGAAGGCGGGGACACCGGCAGCTATTGACCTCCTTGGGCGCGAAAACCTACTGACAGGACATACGCGAAGAGAGGCTGGGGCAGCACACGTGTTTACAGTCGTTGTCCGCGGTGCTACAGCAAGGCAGAAGCGCGGGGAGCTTCTTCACAACGCAACATTGGATTCAGTGAACCAGTGGCCGTAAAATTGCACCAGCCACCAATGCTTGCTCTGACGCGTCGCGCTCTTGCAGAGAACGCCTAGTTCCCGTCGCTATCGTCTCGTCATTTCAAGCCTCGCACTTGGTGATTGGCTCTTAATGGGCCTGCACCTCGGCTTGCGCGTGTTTCAGCCGTGGCGCGTTGGGATCACCAAAATAAAGAAACACCATTACGATTGTCACAAAGTCTTCTAGTTACTCTGTGCCACACACACTCTCAAACGCTCTTCGACTAAGCTGTTTTACCGTTCAGGCGTGCTAGCTCTGGAGCCTGGAGAAGAACTCTGGTACAGAACACACGTCAACAGCATCAGTTCATTGGGTATATTGCCACTGCCGTTACGAGCCATAATCATATCCTGGATGTGAAGCAAACATCAAATCCTACGCCAGTAAATGCTGCTATCCTTTAATCATGCTAGAATCGTCTGCGAATCCGGTCTGCAAGCGTGCTCTCTCCCTCACTCTCTTCCTCGACGGGCGCTGGCGTTCTCCTCTCCCGTGCCCGGTGCGCTTTCCTCCTCCTGTTGTGACTGACGTTGCTCGCCGAATCGTCAGGTCCAATTTCACTTCTCAGGTCGTCCAAGCTGTCATCCTGCTCCTTGAAGCCAGCAGGTGTATTCATCCTGACTTCAATATCGTCCATGCCCGGCCCTCGACGCTGCTGCGCCACCATTGACAGCGCTGCGGCACGTTCTCGAAGTCGCCTGCGCACCTGCTCGGCTTGGTTGTGCAAATGCTCAAATGCGTCCTCCATGGCTTCCATACCGAGGTAGATCTCGCGCTCGATTTCAGCGAGCACAGCAACTTCAGTCTCCTCGTCGATCTGTACCGGGGCAGGGCCTCCGGCGCCGGCGCGCAGTGATCCTGGACGAACAGACCCTGGGCGCACTGAACCAGGACGAGATTGTGGCCCTGGACTGAAGGTTTGGAAGGCCTGACCAGGACTGGGTGACGCGAAGCGCTGGGGTCCGTCGGTCAAGGGAATCTGACCAGGCATCAAGTCTTCTGCGCCAGACCAGAGAAAGCCATCAAAGCGCCCAGACACGAGGATCTCCCATTCGTGCTTCGTGACTGCTGCCAGAGTGGCGAGTATGTTGTGCATGTCAGGGTTGCGGATCAGATACATGACAGTGAGTTGATCGCGAGGTTCTTTGCCCAGGCGGTAAAGGCGTTGCAGGGCAAGGCCAGCTTTCGCCAGATACGGTGGTGTGCCTGTTTCAGGTTTCTGCGTGCGAGGGTTAGGCAGCTTGTCCAGGCCCCACAGTAGAGCGTAGAAGAGAGGTCGCTGTGGCTGATCAAGGCGAGTCAGCATAATGAAAGATAAAGTCTCGTCATCTGCATCCTCCGGCGAGTTGTCTTGTTGGTCGGTCAGCCACGACTGGACTGATGATTTGGTCTTTTTCGCCTGCTTCTCGTAGTGAGCTCGATACTGGTCTGGCACGTCAACATCGATCTGCTGACAAGGCTCCCCGAGCTCTGAGATGCCCAATCCAGGCGCTACTGGGTCGTTATAAGGTGGCCACGATGGCAGTTCGCAGCGCCCGGACACCAGCTCCAAGATCTCCCCCCAGTTCACCCCCGGGCTGTCCTCTGGGATTGGCTGATCAAAACACATCAGACATTTGCAGTGCTCCGAAGAGATGTTCCTCGCAAAGACGTTTTCGAGACGATCGAGCAGCCGGCGGGCCACCGATCGATACCCTGTCGCAACTGCAAGCGAACCGTTCGTGTCGATGACGGTGTTGTACTGATTTAGAACATTTTCAAGGGGGCGGAATAAGGTTCGTACATCGTGGCCTTGCGCACCACTTGTCGCAGGTGACATGTACGACGAGTAAGCTGGGACGGATGCGCCCTCTATGGCTCCTAGCAAGCTTCGAGGGATCGGCCGAGGCAGGCCGCCGTTCTGCAGAAGATAGTCTACGCGTGGCGGATCGCCCGACATGGCTGGCGGCGGCGGCGGCGGTGGGGGTGGAGGAGGCGGTGGCATGGGCGAGCCATGGTTGGGGTTGACCGACGACTCGCGCGAGACAGGGTCTAGAATCTCAACAGTGGCTGGCCGGTCCTTGTCATCGAAGATGACGGAGGGGAGCACGGAATGTTGCGTGGGTGTTCGTGGAGAGGAGTCGACTACAGATGCAGGTGAGGCGTCAGAATATGCTGGTGACCTTGTTCGACGGGCATGGTAGAGGGGCACGGAGGTGTTCTCGGAGTCGAGAGTGAGTTCGGACGAACCTCTGGGCTTGGTCTTGGCCTTGTATGTCTTGGAGCTGGACGACTTGGTGCGGCCGCCTGCTGGACTGGCGGTCTTGGTCCTCGTAGGCACTGCGGTGGGTGACTTGGCCCGGGGCGACTTTGCGCGGACGGTGCTGGGTTGAGAGCCTGTCGTGGACGTCAGGTCAGTCATGGAGTCCTGCTCCCGGACGCTCGAGCGAGACGCTGTGTGTCGCTGGCCTGACGGTGTTGAGACGCGGGTCGAGTTGTCCACGCTCCGTCTGCCTGCTTCCATCTCCCGGTGCAGCGCTTCTGACGTCCTCCGCGAGCTGTTGGTGCTCGCTGTTTTCCTCAGGTCTGCGGGGTTTGTGGCGGTCAGCGGCGGGCTGGGCGGTGCGCGTGGTGGAGGGGGAGGCGCTCGTGTGGGCGTTGGCGGTACCGCATCGTCGTCTGCCGTTGTGGTTGTCTTCTTGCGGTCAACGTCGTCGCGCGCGTAGATGCTCTCTTTGCTGTAGTGCTTGTTGACAGTCGGGTACGGCAAGCTGACCCTGGAGCCATTGCCGCTGTCGATGCTGCTGCGTCTGCCCAGCTCGGGGATGGCTGGACCGGCCATCTTGTGGGACGGGGACGAGACGCGACGCACGCCAGCGACGTCCTCCTTGGAGCCCGACGAGCGACTTTTGTGCGGGCGGCTACTCTTATGGCGGCGGTGAGCGTCGCCCTCCTTGTCCTTGTCCTTGTCCTTGTCCTTGCTGCGGTCGTCCTCCTTGTCCTTCTTGCGGCGGCGATGTGAGTTTGATGCGCTCAGCATCTTCCGTGGTCAGAGGTGGAGTAGCTGCGGCTCGGCGTGCTGCAAGGGTCGGCTCGAAGCTGATGCTCCCGCTTGCGCGCCTAGAGTCGTTCGATTGGAGCGCTGGACGTGGGTAGCACTCGGCCTTGCGCCTATCAGACGAGGCGACTTGTGGCCATCTCGGCCTTGGTGCAAGCGGTGCCAGTTGTGGAGCGATTTGTGGTGCTGCAGTGACGTGGTGGGTTGGGAATTAGGCTGCGGCACCCTCGTACAACTGCCCCCGCGGCCAAACATCTCGACACCAAGGTTACGAAGGCGTCTCAACACCATTAACCATCCTCTTGCTCATGATCTGCTTCTGCTTCCTGTTGGGAACTTGACCGACCTCTGCACACCCTTTTTCGTTCGCCGAGTTGAACGATTTTCTCAAACCCGCTCTGGTGCCCAATGCGCTGTCAGGTGCTCACCGTAAGTGCGGAATGGCTGGCCCTGGGTCAGCACATAGGATCCAGCCACGATCGCCACAGAGTCCCGTAAGTGATTTGTCTCCACGATCGACTCTCTTCGACCAAACGTCAGCGTTGATGCGATGAGAGTCGAATCTCTTCGATGTACACCATCCCATACTTTAAGGATGGCACGGCACATCAGATCAGCAGAGGACATTGCACTGGTTACAGTTGAGCATCGAAAGAGTACCTGAGCTGGAAAGCGAAGAGAAGGAGCGCAGCGGCCATTTGGAAAAGAAGGTAAAGCTCAGACGACAGCGTTTCGTTACTCTCACTCTATCCGCTATGTGCAAGCGGGCGTTATCGTCTACAAGTCTTTGCTTGCGGGCAGTCCCTCGCGTCGACCTTCGAAACCCGTACATTTCACGCCTTTAGTGTCTCCCTGGGTCTTCGACAATCTTCCTCGTACCCGAGAAGTTGCCTCTCCGTTCAAGATCCTCCGTCAACTGCTTCACGTTGCCAAGAAATATCAGCGAATGGGGGCTCCAAGATGAAGCTTCGCGTGTAGTGAAGTGTAGTATGTCGAGGTTGAGGAAGTCTCTGGCTTCTTGCACGAGAGCTTGCGAGCTCCGGTAACTCTGCAGTATCGATGAAACCGCTTGACGGCATCCTTGTACTGTTTCCTGGGAGAGATAGCACATAGCATCGTGTCTCGATTGCTCGATGCTCAAGTGGCGAATCTTTCTGGCCCAGTCGCGGCTCTGGTTGATGCGGGAGACGTACCAAGGGACAAGGTACTGTGTAATACGATCGCTGTCGCAAATGAGGGCCTCGACTGCAGGTCCGAACATGCGGCGATTGGTGCAAGCGAAGTTCACTTGATCGTTGCCGTGGGTTTTTGTGGCCAGCTCGCTTAGGCTAGCTGCTTTCACCTCCACCATCTGAAGTATGTTCAGATTGTTTGTAACCTAACAGTAGGTGCCAGCTACCTGAACTTCTAGATGTATACCCACAGATGGGAGGGGTTATATAATACTGTGTATTGGTATGCAGATTGCCTCATTACGTGACCTTAAAGCATAATAGAACCCTGCATCTTCTTCCTAGCCTAAGCGGACGGCTGTTAGTCTCGTACTTCAACGGCGAGCTGTGAACACCTTTTTTACCCGGCGTGAGGGGAGGTGACAACAGATCCTTTATATCGATCAACGAACGTCTTCATATTCCGCAGTAGGTCAGTTTCTTGAACAAAGGTCTTGTGGGACGAATGGCGATTCCTTCTGTTTACAGGAGTGCTGCTGCAATGCGCGTAGAAGAGAGCACATCGGCTCATTTGACAGTATCTACCAAACAACGACCCTCCTCTGCACCGCTTTCAACGCATTGTCGTTCGGCTCGCTCTCCCCAAACCCACAACCGCCATCTCTTTCCTGCGCAACTGCAGGGCCAGCACACTTGCCGCTCTTGAACCCACAGCATGCACTTGCACAATCGGCATCCTTCGTACAGACTCCAGTAATGAATTGCGATCCCTTTGATGGCGCTGAACTGTTGCCAAGGGTTGGGACCTGGCTAGCAATCGGTGACGCCTCCGCCTGGGCGGTCATGGGAGCGGCCCCCGTAAGCATGAGAGCCGCATTGTTGTTTGGCTGGGCGTTGCCAAATCCGCAACCTCCATCTCTTTCCTGAGCTACAACGGGACCAGCGCACTTGCCGCTTTTGAACCCGCAGCATGCGGATGCGCAGTCGGCATCTGAAGTGCAGGCTCCTGTGATGAATTGAGTGCCCTGGGCAGCGGCATGGAGAGAGACTGCGCACCGTCAGTGAGTGAAGTAGAGGGTACCAGGGTACACACATATGAAGAGGATAGCAAATCGGAGGAGTCTAGTCATAGTGCTGGAGGTTGAAATAGGCTCAACGGTGTATTGTGGCGGGATAGCGATTGTTGAAATGTAAGTGGTGAGTCAGTCCCGGGTTATCAGTCAGTGGGAACGGACGTCGCAGCTGCTTGTCTTTCGATTCCGCATGCAATCTCTTATACTTGAAGCACGAGATAGCGAACACGAAGACAATGCTCGTGAAGAGCCTTTCCACCCCGGTGTTCGTTCAAACATAGCGCTCAGAACATGTTGTGTATGCATTGGAGCGCGAATCATCTCCCCATGGTGGCATGCGTGACACACACTCAACACGGCGACTCTTGATTGAGCAATAGACGCGCTTGCAGGAAGAGACCATTCGCCAATCGACACTCATCCCAAGTCGTAGCCGCCAAGCTACACGCTTCGAAAATGTTGCCTCAGTACGCTGACCGTTTCAATCATGTTTGAGGAGGCAAGGCGCCGACATTGACTGTTTTACCTGGAGGGTTTGGCGGCTGGGGTGTGGCTGAGCACTGATACCTCAGAGGTTACACAGTCGATGCTGCCGGCAACATGCAACGAGACAGCGGAAGGACCTCTGTATTAAGCAGTAAGGCGGGAACGGTGGAACTAACATTGTATTCGGAGGTTGTTGTGCTGATATCGGAATACGCTGGTATAGTGCAAACGTTCGACAGCCACTGATCCAGCTACATCGACCATTCTTCAAATGCAGACGAGAACCTGGTAAACAAGTACCTTCGAATATGATGGCCATTTCGACTTAGTCGCTATCGCTGCTGCTACTGCTACTACTTTCGTCGTCGCTACTCTCATCCTCGCCTCCCAGGCCAGCCAGCGGCGTATTCTTCACCAGCTTGCCAAGACTCATGGTCCGCGGATCGAATGGCTTGCTCTGTGTCGTAGCTTGTGCAGCTTTGGTGTCCGCCAATTGCTCTCGCAGGCTGCGGAAGCCGGTGTATCGGCGACGGTCGACAGCTTGTACAGAGACAGACTGACTGGAGCGAGGAGCCTGGGAAGATTGTAGCGTTGGCGGGACTACTGGTGTCTGTTGAACGGGACGACGAGGCTGAGACGGGGTAGACTGATTGCTGTGTGGGACCCTCGGGGAAAGCGTGGGTACCGCCGCTAATGGAGGCGAGGAGGGCAGATCAGCCTGTACGTTAGCAGCAGCGACCCGTCCGGCTGGAAGATCAGGCAATGCGACGTCGTCGTCTTCGGAACTGTCCGACGACGAGTCGCTCTCGCTGTCATCCCTGTTGCTGACGTGTGGCGATGGGACCTTAGCAGCTGCGGCCTCCACAGACTCTCCTTCGCTCTCCGACGCATCGGGGGTTGGGGAGTGACTCAGAAAGCGAGCGGGACGCCGAGAAACAGCTGGAGAAGATCCTGGGGATGCAGCTGCACTGGCGGAGCGTGACCCAACTTTCCTGCTGTCTTCGAGGGCTGTGATATAGGTTTCCTGTTCGGAAAACCCTTCATCCTCCGTCACCGGAGTCACAACTGCTGCTGCGGTCCCTGGTGCTTGATGTTGGGGCGACTCGGGGTTCGTGTTCTCTGTCTGGTGCAAGCGACTAAAGCCCCAGGACTGGGTTGCCCAACGCGCGGCTCCATGTTCTTCTTGCCCAGACGGCGGCTTGTCCTGGGTTGGAGGTTCATCAAGGTGCGCTGCAGCCTCTTCATGCTGGAAACGTCCCTCTGCTGGCTCTACATTCTGGTCATTGACCCCATTCTTGCTCTCAAAAACGCGTTGAGATCGTTTCTTGGCTGGAGATGCCTGGACATCCTGGGTTCCATCCACTCTGACCTTGCTATGCTTGTCAGGTTCTTTTTCCTCGTCCTCCTCGGACTCAGAAGACGATTCGGCGCTCGAGGTTTCGAAAGTACCGTTGGTTGGCTTTGGATCGGGTGTCGTCACGTCCGGCTGTTCGGTCGCACTCTCGTTGGACTTGGATACGGACTTCGGTGTCGCGCTTTTCGTCCTGGCGGAGGTCTTTACTGTAGCACTGGGACTGCTCTTGCTTGGGCCAGGATCACCGGTCCGAAGCAGCGAGCTTCCAGAACGTTTGCCGCCTCGAGGATGAGTCCCGTTCGACAGCGATGGTACGTTATTTAGGTGGGTATTGATATGATCGTCAATGTTTAGATATGAAGTAATCGTCCCGCGGCGGCTTCGCACGGAAGTGCTATGGCTGTCTGTCCGCTCATCAGCGTCGTCCGATCCGTCTTTGTCTACCCGCTCAGTGTCGAAGCTTGAGTGTCGACGTGCGCATCCGTCTTCGTTCCTCTGGTGTTTGTTCAGAAGATCAGCGCGGGTAAACGTCTGGCCGCAATCAGAACAAGCATGCACCCGTTTGTTAGTATGGTTCTTTTGGTGTCTCGTCAAACTGTCTATGCGCGAAAAACGTGCTTGACATCTGGGACATTCGAAAGCCTTTTCTTGCAGTGTGCTTATAGGGGTCTGTGTGCTTGACGGCGTCGCTGACTTACGTGCCGGAGTCTTGAACACGGCGGCTTGCTTGCCTTTTACAGATCCAGCGACGCTCTGGGAAGCGGCCGAGCTGATCGAGGGTCGTTTCCTTGAGTTCGAAGGGGGTTGCAAAGGGTTCTTCAGTGGCGTTGACTGCCCAGGGGATGGCCGGAGCGCAAGTCGAGACTGACTTGAGTATGTTGCCATAGCTGGCGTCGCAGCGGCCTTGGAGACCGTACCACGCTTCACGCTGCCAGGCGTACCCAGTAAGGAACTTCGAGATGGCTTCTTCAGACTGCCCGGCTTTGCTGGCTTTACGGTGGATGTCCGAGCGGGAGTTCGAGGATAGCTTGGTGCTGCAGCTTCGTCAAGGAAGGAGGTTGTAAGATCTGGGTCATCGTCGTCTACCTCGTTGCCCGTGGTGTTGCTGTTGATTTGTGTTGCAAGTATTGCAGTGTCCTGTGGTGTGGACGGAGGCACATTAGCCAACGGACGCTGGGTTGCACGAGCGTTCGGTGCAGAAGCTGGCGTTTCGTTCTCGGCGACGCGATTGTATGCTCGAGCGCTGTTCAAGACATTGAGTCCTGTCTTGGGCGAACGACCGTATGTTCTACCAGGCTTGTTCGGTGTGATTGTCTTGTGCATGAAGTCGGGTGAATTAGGCACATCATAGATGTCCTTGCGCTGTCGCGTCGCCGGTGAAAATTCAGCCTCGGGCTCAGTTGACGATATGGGTGATTGTTGTAGGGCAGCTTGCTGGTGTGTGGATGCAGCTACAAGTCCGTCTTCTGTCGCCCCCTCCACCTCTGGTCCTTCCTCCTCCTCCATCGGCTGTAAAGGTGCCTCTTGCGACTCTTCGCGTGGTGTGCGTATGCGGTCGTGCGAGGGGCGCTCATCGTGGGACCTGGTGAGCTGGCTCGGTGACGCAGCCTCGATGCCGTTCAGGTGCGGTGACTCCTGCGGCTCTGGTTCCTCCTGCTTGATTGCAGTCGTGCTGAACGGCGCTTGGCCGGTCTCGGTGTGGCTCAACTCGACGAGCGAGGTGCCTGTCTTGGACCTGGTCGAGCGGCGCGCGACCTGTGTATCTTCTGGGCCTCTTGCCACGGCATGCTGTGACTCGGTCGAGGGAATCGGTCGATTTGGCGAGAATCCGTGCACTTCGTATGTGCTCTGCCGCTGTTGCGACGCAACGCGCCGCCTCTTGTTTGCGCCGTCCTCCACGTCCCCTCCTCTCCGCTTTTGAGCGCCTGTGGGCCGAAGCATGGACCCCGGCACGACCGAGGTGTCGCGGTATATGAAGTGCGGGATGACCCTGATCATTCGCATTCTGGGGTCCGATTCGCCCTCGAAAATGTCGCCCACAGTGTCCGTCATTGCGAGGTCGCAGTCGTAGGCATCTTGAAGTTTCTTGATGCTGAACGTCGCCGCCTGCTGAGCATCAAGGTAGCTGGTTTTGTATCGCTGCTCGATGTCGGCCCACACGGCCTCGAAGGTCATGTCCCGCTGCACTGGCATGGCGAACTTGCGCTCCTTGAAGGACGCAAGCGCGACGTCTCGGTAGTCGCCGTGCGCATTTTCCTCCGCCAGCGCCTCGACCACGACGGCCAAGCGCATTCGCTTGCTCGGTGCCTCCATGTCGGCGGAGGGAGGGTGCGGTCCGTGGTTCTGCGGGAGACGGGCGATCGAGCTGTCGTGTGGAGAGCTTCGAGAACAGAAAGTTGAAGAGTGGGGCCGCCTCTGCTAGCGCGACGATGTCTCGCGCATCACCATCACCGTGAGAGCGCCACAGCTCCCCACCCAATCCTATGTGTCTGCAGAACATCACCCACTCTTGCGTCGGGCTTAGAGGGCCTGCAGCGACCTGTACCAGCGCTGCGGCTAGGCAGGGACTATGGTCGTATTGACATCGTTGATGATCACGTCGTTACGCGTAGAGCATGTGACGACGCGTCTGGAGCCACCTTACGCGCAGAGGCTTGTCTGGACCAAACGCAATAGAAGATTGTTTCAAGCCAACCTAGTTCGCTTCCACTCCAACTGTGCGACATTCATCCCAGGCTTGTCCAGAATGCCGCCTCGAGGTTGGTACAGGGTGATCCCGCGCGTAGTGTTCAAGACGCTACTCGCAGTGCGGAGCATTTCCAGATATCTACCAGGAAGGAGCTGGAGAGGACGGCCTGATCTTCATGTGGCCCCAACATTCGAAATCGATGGAACATTGATGAAGCAGGTGCCCAAGTGCAACGAGGGGAACTTGATGCAGTCAATTTTGCCTTGCCTCGGCAGCTATGCAAGCCACTATAGCATTAAGACTTCTCTATTGTGGTTACGTTTTATCTGTGGCAGCTTCGTCTAGACACTGTCATTAGCTTGTCCTTCACCTCGCCGTTCCGAGATGGCCAAGCCCTGCAGACTAGTGTGGATTCCTTCTGAGCTGCCACTCCATACCACGCCACGACGCAAGACGCGACTTTGACCTATACTTTCATCGTACACAATTGCGAACAGCTCACAAACGCAGACAAAATGGCAGGTGGCTCGAAGAAGCGTCGTGTAAGCCGAAAGCCTCTCTCTGGAGCGATTGGCGCTGACTTGACAGGCTTCTCAATCCCCCAACCGCTCCGATACGGTCAAAAATGCTTGTCAGGTATCTACAGCCCCTTCACTACGCTCCCAGCGTGACTCCTCGGGCGCACAAGTCGACCGCGCTAAGTCTGTGTTCCGATGCCAGTATGACCCATACTTCCCACACAAGAAGCGCGGCTCGACGTCACTGGCTGATGGGGACTACTTCCGCCTTCGTGTCGCAGCTACAACAACGGACTTCAACACTGACGTCGTCAAGAAAGCTGTGCAAGGTCTCGTCAAGATCTGTTTGGCACAAGATGTCCTGGACGATCTCGGTGTGGTCGTCACGCAATACATGCACGATGAGGAGGCACCAGAAAGCGACATTGTCAAGACGGCAGAAGTCTTCCGGTCTGAGATGTTTCACCGCGGAACCTGGATATTGGCCGAGTATTTCGATACCCCTGTTAAGGTCGAAGCTAGCATCATGGCTATCATGGCAGCCAGCGCGAGCCTGCATTGTGGCAAGAGCGGCGAGGATATACTGGAAACCGTGATCGCGAGCCTGCAGAAGCTCCGCGAACGCGTGCCTGGGAAGTCCACAGAACATCTTAAGGACCAGATCGACACGGAGACCATGAACTTTCACTCTCAAGATCACGCCAAGGGTGTTTGTCCTGATCAAGATGCCACTGCTGTTGAGGAGCGTTTGATAGACAATACAGAACAGGATCTCTCGAGCAGCAAGTGGAGCAGCAACAAGCGCAGCAAAAAGTATGGTCAGGCAACGACCGCAGAAGGTACGACAGGCCTCGCGCCTTGTATGTCGCGACAAGATAGTGGATCCGCTCTGTTGTAAAGCAGAGGCGATGTGAAGCCGTCAAGAGAAGGCAGGTAAGGCAAGATCTCAACCTCATAGCGCTGGAACATTGAAGAAGGTTGCACCGCTTCAAGACCTTACTTCGCAGTCCAAACGCACGAGCGATTTGTTTGGGTACCACGCGCTACCGATTGTGCAGCAACAACTGGGACTGCAGGCTACGCGCAGGGAGCTACGCTCAGAAATGGAGACGATGCTTACTAGCACGTCTCAGAATGAGTTAACTGATAGACACAGTGCTTAGCAGGCTTACACCTGTGCAAACGCCCGGGCGCCACACAGGTCTACCCGCTCCTAGCTCTACTAGATGCGTTTCAGAGGATAGCAACCTAGTAGACGTAACTAATACCTTAGTAAGTAGTTTCACTTTAGTTAAGCGCAAAGTAAGAGTAGAGAGCAGACTTAGAAGAGATTACTACAACAATATTTGCAACTAGCACAGGTGTTACTATTGTAAGCGTATTAGCTTTAAGCCTATAAGGCTGACTTTACAAGCACAAAAGATAGCAATCTAGTAAATAAGTTGAATTTGGTAGAAGGATAAAATAGTAGATAAGGAGCTATCTAAGGTGTAGAGGTAGCTGCCTATCTATACTAGGCAGCAGCAGCCCTTAGAGTAAAAGAGCAGAAGGATAACTAAGTAGGAAGCTGCGTTAGTAAGTTTAGTACAAGCTTACTAACGTTGTTTATAGACAGGGAAGTCCTAACACGTACCTCTTCTCTTTAATAAGTAAAGATATATTAAGCAGAAAACAAGTAGAAAAAGTAAATAAAGAATAATATAAATATAACGTGGTTTACAAGCGAGCGGGCTACCTAAGCAAGCAGGCTACTTAACACTAGCAACACGCCTTTATAACAACGCAACGTAATGTCTTAACAACGCTAACTACAGAACACGTCTACTAAAAGTAATATATATCTTACTATAACTAATATTACCCCTTAGTAAATTTAGAGTAAAAGACGTGCTGTAGTAGTATATACTGTGCCTTAATTAACGCTACAGGCCTAACGCGCTAGACAACGCTCTTAATATAACTGTAAATTAAACTTAAAGCACCTAACAAAGCTAGAAGAGGAGGTAATTATTAAATATATACTTAAGTAAGATCTATAAGGGATATCCCTATTAAAGCTTCTTATATAGGATATAGCTAATAGACTGCTCTGCGCACGCAACGCAAAGCCTGTTAGCAAGAACTAGGTTAATAACTTTATAAAACACACACCTAAGCTGTAAAAGTAATAGACCTGCTAGTATAATTACTAGCAAGCTGCCTGTAAGGACCTAGCAGTTATCTAGCCCTAGTTTACGCTTGTTTAGTTAATAAAGGCAAAGTATAGTATTATAGACAAGGACATATATAACTTTAACAAGTCTAGCTTCCTAATAGGTAAGATCTTATTACAGCTAGTAGTAACAGGCTTAGAGAAGCTTAGGAAGTAGAAGAAACTCTAGCCTAGTAATTATAAGTAGGTTACCCTAGTATAAGGTGTTAGGTTAATAGAGAAGGTTATCTTACTGTTCCTTATCCTTATAGGTAAGGTTCTTATCTCTAACTAGTTTACTAGAGACCTCCTACAGGACTAGGTTATTAATATTAGTCTTACTAGCTAGACTAACAATAATCTAGCACTTGCCTAGCTTAAACACTTTAACTTGTATACAAAGCCTGTTAGGGTATACTAGTTACTTATTATTAATAGCTATAAGAGCTATTACTTAGTAGATTTCTAGGATTGCTGTAAAGAGGAGAAGACAATTACTCTCTATATGCTAGCACACTTGTTGCACTTATTACAGCTACTTAATATTGCCTGCTTCTTACTGCTAAAGTGTATGTATAGTAACAAGATCTTAGCCTTAGTACGCAGTTATATCTACTATATTAATAAGGAAACCTTCCTACTAGCCTTTAAAGCAATATTTAAGAAGATATTTATAGTAGAGAATATTTGTGTAGGCTTTAGAGGTGCTAGGCTAGTCCTGCACAACCTAGAGGTAGTGTTATTAAAGCTTAATATGTGCCTGTGCACGCTAATACTACTAAAACCTAGCAATATTACCTAGGAGCTAAAGACACTACCTAACACTTATAAAGTAGAGGAGTAGTTAACTCTAATTTAAAAGTAGATTTAAATCTATTAAGGGTCTCTAGTAAGTTTGTTAGATAAACAGGTTAGATAGTTAAGTAAAGGTGCTTAGTAGATAGTATATAATATAGTGTTGCTGTAGGAGGAACAGGCATGTATGCAAACTGCTATTAAGGAGCTTATAAAGCGCAAGACTTATAAGTAATGTTATATATATATAGAGGAGACCCTTACAGATAGTAAGGTAGTTAACTTAATTACTAAAAAGGAGGGTAAGGGTTGTAGTGCAGGTAAGACGCCTGTAAAGAGGGTGCGCGTTAGGCAATACTGCAGGTGTTATAGAGAGATTAGACACAATTCCTGCACTTATAAAGTAGAAATAGAGGACGCAGGTAATAGCAAATCTTCTAAATAATATTATTACTCTGTTTAACCTGTAATTTGTTTGTATAGTGTTGCATAACGTTGCTGTAAAGGCGTGTTGCTAGTGTTAAGTAGCCTGCTTGCTTAGGTAGCCTGCTCGCTTGTAAACTACGTTAAAGAACTAATAATATAAACCCTGTATATTCTAAAGGCTTAGCAGAACGCTATATTAGAACATGTTATGTAAATATTCTAAGGAATCCTAAATGTTCTACAATGTCCTAAGTTAGAACTACTATAGAAGAATAGAACTAGCATAGAATACTGTATATTATATAGTATATAGGAACATAACTCTTAAAGAACTAACTATTCTCTTTAGCTACTTAAGAACTAGTAATACTCTAGTCTATATAGAATAGTAGTAGTGCTAAGGATTCTGTACAGCTATTAAAGTATAGAGGTATTTAATATAGAGGCCCTCTTATTAATACTCTTTAAAGAGAATAGAACCTACACTAGCTAAAAAATGTTTCTTCTATATAAACTATAAGCTAAAAAAACTTAACAAGACGTTACTAAGGCGGCTGTAAAACTAGTAGAGAGTAGCTAAAATATTATGTATTAGAGGTGTAGTAATATATAGGGCTAACTTTATATATTTAAAGGATATTTATGTAGTTAGTGGATAGTATTAGTAGAAGGCTAGAGGAGTAGAGAGGAAGCTATTTAAAATATGAACGTAGCTATCTATTTATACCAGGTAGTAGCAACTCTAGGAGTAAAAGGATAGAAGGGTAAATAGGAAAGTAACATTGGTAATCTTAGTACGAACTTACTAACTTAGTTAATAGAGTAAAAGTTCTAATATAGTAGTAGTTCTAGTAGGAGACGTTAATAAGTTCTTACTAATATGTATATATGTATACTCTATAGCACTAGCATACTATATCCAGTGCTAGAATACTATTTAACTATAACGTAATTAGAGTAGATGCTAGGAGAGTAGAAGATATACTATTCTAGCCTAGTAGCAGTGAAAGAAAAAAAGAATTATCAACCTACTACTAACATACTATCTACTAATAACAGTAAGTATAACAGGCCCTCTAGAGCTTATCTTTAAGTTATCTAATAGCTATATATCTTCTATGCAAGTATATCGAAGCCTAGATAAAGCTGTCAGATAGCTACATGCCTGCTATACAGCTAGTTTAGAGCCTAGATAATAGTTTAGATTCTAGATAGGGCTATTAAATAGCTATGCAACTAGAACATAGCAAATATAGAGCTTAGACAACGGTATTGAATAGCTATGCAATTAGGACAGGGTAGCTTTAAGAACATAGACAAAGCTACTGCATAGCAATCTAACTAAAATACAGCTAATATTAAGGCTAGATAAGGCTCTAAACCTATAACACAGCTATAAAATAGCATTACGCTAGCTATGTAGGTTACTTAGAATATAGACAAGGCTGTTTTACAGTAATACGGCTATAATATAAGTAGTTTAGAACTTAGCTAAAGCTCTTGAATAGCTAGATAGGCATAGTACTGCTTATACTTAGCCTAGACTAAGAAACCAACCTAACTAATACAATTATAGTACTAGTTTTCTAAAGCTTCACCTGAAGATATACAACAGTAGAGTAGCTACATAGTTGCTATATAAGCAAAGACTATACAACTTCGGTAGTAGGCCTTTAGACGTAAGAGCTTGCTACAAAAGAAAGAAGAATAGTAAAAAGCCTAGTAGAAGACCTCTAATAGCTATATAGTTGCTAGCAAAACTATCTATTATATAGCTATAGTACTACAGTAACTCTACTTGAAAGATAGCCCTTATACATTAGTAAAGCTAGAATATAACTCTATATAGTATACGAAGCCTATGTTGAACCTGAAGCAACTTTCCTACTACCTGCTTCAACGCCACCCACCACCTGCCCCAACTTACTGCCGCGTGCCCGCCACCCACCACCTG